>JACXGM010000966.1:37086-60940 GCA_016801145.1 Umbra pygmaea | reverse complement strand
CTGGGAGCCACCATCTGGGAACAGGAACTGGGTGCCCTCTTCAGAGCTTCAAAAGGGGCAGGTGTCTCAAAAACACGACGGGGAAGGATGAAGTCCCCATCCATAGCCTCCCTGACTAAAAAGTCCTCATAGGAGGCTTCGTAGAGGTCCCATAGGGGATCCTCCTGGGCCCAGCCACTGTAAAACGGCTCACTCCCAGGTATTCTGTAACGATAAATCTCTCCAAAGGTAAAACTGGAATGATGTTTAATTTAATATAGTCCATGCAAAGGTACAGAGGATATACAAGGCAGAATAATCAAACAGGTCAGCAGGTCATGCCAGAATAACGATATCAAACATATAGCTACGGTACAAACGGGATTATCAAAGACAGAATAATAACCAACAAGGCAAAGGTCAAAACCGGAATATAAACAATCTATGGAATGCTCAGAAATGGAGAAAAGAATACTCACAATACCTCGCAAAGAGGCAAGGAGAGGTGTGTGACTTAAAAACTGGAATGGAGTGAGCAGGTGTGGTGAATCAGGATAATTGAGTCCGGGTATGGGAACTGTAGTTCTGAGGAGGCATGACTAGGGAAGCTGTAGTCCAAAGGAAGTAGAACTGGGGAAATGGGAATTATAGTTCTGGGACACATAAACCAAGGAAGTGGCAGTTTCCATGGAAGGGGAACTGGGAAACGTTACACATGGTTAATTGATGCACATGTTATATAACGTTTATAGTCGCCGAATATAACCACAAAGTGGCGTTAACTGTAATTTCCATTGCAAGAGAAATGGACAAGTCAGTCATATAAAAGCTATTCAGTAAATGATTTTGGAGAAAAGCGTCTGCTTTGGCCTGGTAAATAATAGATAGATAATAGAATAACAATAACAAATGTCACCAAGAATATCTATTACTAATGGTTGACCTTTTCATTTTTTTATAAGTTGAAATACAACTGCAACTTTTAACTGCACTGCTTTACACAAAGCCTAACAAAGGTAAGCCATGTAGTTATAGTATAATTTTGATTAAATTTGAATATGTAAATCAACACTATAGCCGCTTTCCGACCGCAGGGATTTTTGCAGTTCCTAGAACATAACGTTCCTATAACGTTTTTAGCCCCTACTCCGGAGCAGGGTCTTTCAATTTTCCCTTTTCCTAGGTCCACATTGATTGGTCCAACTTATAAATTACGCCGGTCGCTTCGTTTGTCTGTTGCGTATAATACTGCTGGAGCCTTCGTCTTTTGTGTTTCTCTGTTAAGCAGCTACTCAATTTCTATGACTCCAGCATAGTTTTTAAATGCCGTGGTTCGAACTCCGTTATTAGGACATTATCAACACAACATTATATTTATTAAATTGTATTGGATGTCGTTTTCAGCCTCGTAATCTGAAAGAACAGCAAGCCGCAGTAGGAACCCAGCACTACTTGGGCTGAAAACAACCAGATCATCTGCATACATAAGATGATTTACACACTTATCTCCAATCATACACCCAGTGTTACAAACATTAAACTGTGAAATGTTGTATGTAGCGCTACACTAAAGTCTAGTAACGATGCTATAAAAGCCTGTTGCAGTGCTTGCGTCACTCGTTTATCCCTCCTACCAGTTCCTATGGCCACTTGACCAGTGCGAATGCAAATAGCAAAACCGGTTTTGGGGGCGAGTAGTTAGTAGAACTGTTTAGAAGTGGACTGTTCCTATAATTACGTTCCTGTAACTACTTGGTCGGAAAGCTGCTATTGACCGTAAATGAGTATAATAATAAATGAACCATGTGTGTTAAGAAATGTGTACTGAAAATGAATAAACACTCTTCTGATTGTATGCTATTAACAGCTCTAGTTCTCAAGATCATGGGCAGCAGCTACATTCGTCGTGGGGAAGAGAGGGCCGGAGAGACCATGGGGGCCAAAGTTCACTGGTTTGGCTGGGGTGGTCTTCGATGGCACGGACTTATTCCTTTCTTCTTCCGGTCCCTTAGAGGAAGAGCATAGATGTCCTGCTGATTCACTGCGGCGGGAATGACTTGGGATGCAGGAAGAGCATCGATCTTGTTGCAGCGATGAAGAACCTGCAACATCTCTTTATGTGTTTTTGGCCGACACTGGTTGACAAGTTTCAATAAAGCAATATTTATTAACCAAATGATTCAATATTTATTATGGAAACACACAGTAGACACTTCAAGTAGACATGCTTTGACAGAAATGTAATGTGGTTTTATAACTTATGTGATATAACTTGGTAATGATATATATTCAAACTCACTAGCCTACAGAGTTAATATTGATAAGACACCTTTAGATTATTCTTAATCTTCATTGTGCAGAGTAACAAGTATAAAGACAATTCATTGCAGTAAGTGTCTACCCAGAAGTGCAAAAAAGTACAGTATAGACAGGTAGTGTAGTATAAACAGTATATGACATGGTTAACTGTATTCTACTGTTGGAGAGGGTGAGTCAGACAGTATTGTTGGAGTTTGGAGGGCCGTTGCAGAGTAGACTGCACTTTTTATTTTTATTTGAGGGAATATGTGCCACCGCCACGGGTGTTTTAATTGCCAACGTATGGGGAATGTGGCTGCTGTGTGCAGAAGGTAGAGTCGATGTGCTAGGTGTGGGGGGTCCACATGAGTAAATGGCAAGTGTGGGGTAGGGGACAAGGTGAGGTGTTGGAATTGTGGTGGGGAGCACAGTGCTGCTGGGTGTGGGTAGTGGGCAGTATATTTTAATTTCTTAGGGTGGTGGGTTGAGTTGGGTGGGATGTGACTGGCCTCACACTTTGGTATGGTTAGTGGTGTTATATGCACCATGAGTCAGTTGCGATCCGCCAATAAACCCATAGAAGAAGCAGAAACCAGCCCATTGACACACAGTGAAGAATTCCCCCGCAATATACATTACTCTTGGCGATTAGCAACACTACTTCTGGAGGTTGCATGAGCCCCACAGGTTCACACAATAATTGTCTCACACCAACGTCAGGGCTAGCAGATTCTGAAAATGTTGCTAGAAGTTATCAGTATCTCTCGAAGTGTAAAAGCCCTCTATGCTGCAAATGCTTCATTGCCAAAATGTGTAATAGATGAGTAGTAATAGTGGAAAAAGAGGACGTATGGTCTCTCTACAATATATGTGGGCCAACATGATGCAGCGGTAAAAATGTGACTGCCAGCAACAGATGAAAAAAATATGAATGGTTCTGAAGAGTTGAAAACCATAACCATGGCAAAAAACAATACTGTTGTAGTCAGCAAAGCCTGAGACAAATGTTGGCCGAAGATTCCTATTTATGTAAATTCGTAAATGAAGACCTTATGAAGACCTTATTGTCACTAACGTGATAATTACACATTATACAGCATCAAAGTGATCTTCAGTTTTTCTCTATACAAAACATACCTCAAAACAGAGTGGTTCACAGGTGACAGATGGCTCAGAGATGCACAATGGCTCAAAGGAAAAGGCCGGCTCACAGGTTGATGATGGCTTGGAGATGGATCATGGCTCACAGGTGGAAGATGGCTCGGAGATGGAAGATGGCTCAAAGACTGGGGTTTGCTGGTAGATGGAGATTGGCTTGCTGGAATACAAGATAAATCCCCTTTCCACCAAAAAGAGATTAACTTGTGAGTTACTCCAAGAAACAAGATGCATATAGTCTAAACTGAACATTGTTTAACATGGTAAGAGTGATTTTTATCCCCGTCTGGTAAACGGTTCATCTGTGCGGAGTGTAAATGCCTTATCCGGGAATGTCATGTGGTTCTCATATCATAACTTCTCACTATCATCACAGAGATTGCTGTCATCAAACGAACACAGACAATCCATAAAAACATCATTATGTTCTTCATGATTAGGTTCATTAGTAGTTATATTCAGGTTGAAATTCTTCCAAAACATAAGTCCCTAAGATCTCCACCTGAACATGATGGCTTTTCAAAAGATTGGAGAATTTTCAATACATTCCTAATTGCCTACGTTTGGTCCACTAACTTCTGCCAGACATAACTGTAACAGTATATGATTAAGGTCAGATATACATGTTAACTAAATATTTGATGACTGAAATTCACAGGCTATTCGTCAGTACTGATGTCACCAGTTGAGTGAAACAAAACAGAGAACAAAAGAACTGTGTTAAAATTACACATTAGGTAAACAATCTCCTTTGTCTAAAAGTTAAGATAATTAGCTAATCATGCTTAGCTGCAATGTTTGCAACAAGCTAACATGAATGTAGCGAAAGTTAGGTGAATAGTTAGCCGTAACATTGTGCAAGTTGCCAGCTAACTAATGATGACTGGTTAGGTATTATGTTAACATTATCAAACGAGCTGACGTTAGCTAAAGTCTGTAACATTTCCCAGTTCCTCTTCCCAGAGAACTACATCTTCCCCTTCCTAGATTGCTTAGAACTACAATTCCCATAACCCGGACTCAATCACCCTAATTCTGTACACCTGCTCTCACCCAGTCTATACATGAAGCACACACACACCATTGCCTCTTTGCGAGGTATTGTAAGTATTGATTTCTTCATACTAAGCATTCTAGTCTTGTATTGTTGTTCTGGCCTGACCCCTGCATTGTTTGTTGAGTATTCTGCCTTGGATTATCCTCTGTGCCTTAGCCTACATTTCTGTATTGTTATTCTGGCCTGACCCCTGCATTGCTTGTGAAGTATTTTGGCTTGGATTATCCTCTGTGCCTTAGCCTACGTTCTTGGATTGTTGTTCTGGCCTGACCCGTGCATCGTTTGATTAGTGTTCTGTTTATGGATTGTCCTCTGTGCCTTCGCCTGAGCTGTTGCTGCCTTGTTTGACTACTACCTGAGAGAATAAACATTATTGTTCTTTTACCTTGGGAGTGATCATTACAACGTTAGCTATCTTATAAAACCTGTTTGTTTTGCTAGTAACTATTATTGGCTAATTATGTTATTAAGTCAGCTAGCCAAGGTACTGTAATGTTAGAACAACAAAACTGATGATACAACTCCATATCTGCAAGTGTCACTACCATGTCCCAATCGGATTATACAGATTATCAGTTTTCCGACAACCTAGCTAACGTTAACTAGTTAGTTTATGTTAGCTTGCTTAACATTAAGAAACCTTATCCATTACCAAATATCAACATAAGAGATGCTAAACGTAAGGGATGTTAAATATGTTGCAGTCATCAAAATGGCAATCATAGCTAAACAAAGTTTAAAACATTAGGTAGATACTATATATAGTAACTTTGTTACCTAAATTCTAAACGTTACCTCAGGAAGGGAAGAGATAATGACACCATAAGAAATGCGCCCATCCTTCTGGTGTTGGACCAGCATGTTGTCGTCAACGGGCCACTGAGAGTTTACTTCTGGCTTACCCAAGCTTACACAGCCCCTCCTCTACCACAAATTATTCCACACTGTGATGTTTGCTGGATATACGCAGCTGATGGACTAACTGGAACAACAATATGACTGCGTAGGTTTCCCAAAGGATCTCTGTCTAAAAATCTGCTCACATACCGGTGCTCAGCCTCCAACACTGTCACGGGCGGACCGTCCATTAAACGATGAGCAAAAAGCTAGCATACCGTCAGCTGTAACCGCCGTCGGCCCGCCAGTTCTATGCTAGCTGGTTTGTGAGCTCAGCTCAGTAGGTGTTAAATCATGTAAGTTAGGCTATAAGACTTCCATTTTTTAGAGAATTTAGAGTGAGATCCCTTCAAGGAGTACTTAATTTTCTCCAATTGCAAAAAATATTTGCAATCAGTTAGCCACTGGGAAGCTAAGGGGGGCTGACAGGATTTCCACAATAGTAAAATCCTGCGTCTAGATAATAATGTTGTGAAAGCAATAATTTCAGAGTCTTTATTATTTAATTTAATCGAGTTACCTGGGATTCCAAACAGAACAATTAATGGGAATGTAGTCAGGTGAATTTTGAGGGCTTCAGACAAAGTATGGAATACTGATTTCCAGAAGCTATTCAGTTTTGGACATGTAAAAAACATATGGCATAGGTCACAGGGAGAGGAGTGACACCTGTCACACACATCTACCACTGCTGGGTAGATTTTGGATAGTCTGGACTTTGAGTAATGTACTCTGTGTATAACCTTAAATTGAATGAGACCCAGTGGGGCACACGAAGAGGTAGAACTTGTTCTTTTAATTGCCTTAACCGAATTGATTGTAAACAAAATGCCTCAAATGTAAATTGCAAAAAAAGTGAGATTAAGGCAAACTGTACCAACATATTGGGAATACTAGAAAAGACAAAATGTTCCTATAAATCAAAGAATAATTTAATACATTTCCCTTTCCAAAAACAGAAGGCTTTGTCATCAACCGATGTGGGAAATGTATGGTTTTTATCAATGGGACCCATGATAGATGCAGAAGAAAATTTAAAGTGGCTACGGAACTGGTACCAGATTTTGAGAGTAGTTAATACTACAGGATTACCATTGTAACGAGAAGGAGATACTGGGAGAGCAGAGCAGACTAAAGCAGAGAGAGATGAAGAGAGGCACAACCTACCTTCTAAATGGCACTATGGCGTGCAATTCTCTTAAGGTTGGCCGCCCACTAATAGTATAGAAAATTGGAAGTGCAAGCCCTCCATTGAATTTACATCTCTGGAGTTGAGATCTACTGACCCTGGGCACCTTTTCACCCCAGATGAAGGGAGAAATAACTTGATTGATTGCCTTAAAAAAGGACTTTGTCAGGAACAACGGTATAGAAATAAAAAGGTACATAAATTTAGGCAGACTGTTCATTTTCACCGCGTTGATCTTCCCTATCAATGATAGAGGTAAGTTACCTGGGGACAGCGGACAGCCCTGCCTTGTCCCACGTTCCAGAGCAAAGTATTCAGAATAAATATCATTAGTTCAGACACTGGCCTGAGGGAAAGCATATAAAAGCCTAATCCATGCACAGAGATTGTCACCAAAACCAAACTTTCTTAGCACCGAAAATAAGTATTCCCACTCAATTCTACCAAATGCCTTCTCTGCATCAAGTGAAACCACAAACTTCAGGGAACTGGAGAACTGTTTGGAGTAAATAATATTGAGAAGAGTCTGAATATTGACAAATGCTTGTCTACTCTTGATAAATCCTGTCTGTTCTTCCGAGATGACTGCTGGAAAGACCCCCTCCAGACAGGTAGCTAGCAATTTAGATAGCACCTTAATATCAACATTGAGCAGGCTGAGTGGCCTGTATGAGGAACAAGCAGTTGGGTCTTTACCCTTTTTAAGAAGAAGTGTAATATAAGCCTGTGTTAAGGTTAAGGGGAGAGATCCTTGATCCAACGAGTCATTTTACATAGCTAAAAGTAGGGGGACTAGCTGTGAATAAATTAAAAAAAACTCAATAGGGAACCCATTTGGGCCGGGAGCTTTGCTGCTTTGAATAGTTTTTTATTGAGGCGATCACCTCCTCAAGCCTTAGAGGAGATTTAATATCAACAGCAACCTCCGCGGCAACAGTGGGAATGTTTAGCTTATCAAAAAACTGAGTGGTCGCACAAGACTCAGACGTGTAAAGAAAGGAGTAGAAGGATTTAAAGATGTCATTGATCCATTCAGGGTCATAAACCATACAGTTTGAAGTATCTTGGATTTGAGGGATCAAACGAGAGGCAGCGTGTCGATTTAACTGATGCGCCAGCAAGTGGCTTGTCTTGTCCCTATGTTCGTAATAGGTGGAGCATGAGTACAACGGTATATGTTCTGCCTCGTTCGTAGATAAAAGATTAAATTCAGATTGCAAATTCAAACGTAATTTATATAATTCAGGGGATGGAGTTTGAGCATATTTATGATCCAGCTCAAGAATCTCTGTTGAAAGTTTGTCCATTTTAACCCTACGGTCTTAATTTACGTGTGAGGAATAAGATATAATCACGCCTCTTAAATAGGCCTTAAGCGTCTCCCATAGGAGAGAAGGAGAGATTGAATCAATCTGATTAGGATAAAGAAAATTCTCAATAGCAGAGGTAATACAGTTACAAAATATATCATCGGAAAAGAGAAGAGAGTTAAATCTCCAGCGAGGGGGAGTACAGGATTTTGGCGATAAAGTAATTTCAAGTGCTACAGGGCCATGGTTCGATATTACAATGGGCAAGCAGTCAGCTGAAGTAACATCTGGTAATAGCCGATGGTCTACAAAGAAATAGTAACTGCGGGAAAAAGAGTGATGAACGTGTGAAGAAAAAGTACTGCCGTGCCAGTGGATTCTGAAGTCTCCAAGGGTCAGTACATCCATTCTGTATCATAAACTCTAAAAAAGACTTTTGCCATGTTGGAGAGAGGCACAGGTCTAGGGCTAGAGCGGTCCAGGTTTTGGTCCATGACACAGTTCAAATAGTGTTACAGATCGAACCAGATATAATTAAATACCTCCCGCTGATATCTGAAATTACATTGGTGGGTGAGAAATGTATTATTTTACTGACCAAAATGTCCACCCCTCTGGCTTTAGAATTGAAGGGGGAGTGGAAGACCTGGCTAAACCTAGGGTTTTTTAGTCTTAAGTGGTCTTTAATAAGTAAATGTAGTCTGTTTGGCCCTCAGGTGGTCAGGGAGGGCATTCCACAGCCATGCAGCTGATGAAAAGGCCCTATCACCCATGCTACAGAGTTTGGTTCTAGGGGCTTGAAGTGTGTTTGTGCTTGCAGCACGGAGGGTGCGTGAAGAGGTCTGAAGGATGAGGAGTTCCTGTAGGTAAACGGGGGCATGTCCGTGAAGGCGCTTGTGGGTGAGGAGTGAGACCTTATAATCAATCCTGAGTGAAACAGGGAGCCAGTGAAGAGATTTGAGGATGGGGTGATGTGATCATTTTTGCGCACCCTCATCAGGATCCTGGCAGCACTGTCTGTCTCCATTTTTCTCTGCACCAGCATATCTTATGACATTTGTATAATGTTTTAGAATTTCTAGAATCTTTGAAAGTTAACTAATGTCAACAGCTACACTGTATTGTTATCTCACTCAAATGAAATGCACATGGTTTATGTGGCGCAGATATTATCTGTGATCATCACATGTAGCTCTGCTTGTCACTCCGTGTCCCGCCCATGAAAGCAACTTTCATCTCTTTTATCTGATCATTCAGTCCTCATTGTTTGTCAGTGTTGTTATTTACAGAGAATGGAACACATTCATGTATCAGCTCTTATCCTCTACGGCTTCAGTAAGTTCATGTATTGTGAATTGAATTCTTGTGATATATTGATGAATGTGATCATACAAACAGTTGTGAATTACAAATCACCTGAATTTACAATTATTTTATTGTGCTTCAAATTGTTGTGTTTTAGGTCTGACCACGGTCACGTTGGTCTCTCTACCAGCTTCAGTGGTGATCCCTCCAGGGTACAATGTCACTCTGCAGTGCACCAATATCCTTAAAGCTCCAGGACATGTGGCCTGGTTCAAGCAAGTTAATGAATCAGAGCCTCTGTGCATCGTGTCCATGTACAGCACAGAGCCGTTCACCAGACATCATAACAGTGCTCATCCCAGCCATATGGAAATGTTCATCAGGAATACAACAATATTCCTCAAAATCACAGAAGTGGACGTTGCTGACTCTGGCCGGTACTTCTGTGGAATGTACGAGACATACTTTATCTTCACCAATGTTAGCTACCTAAAGGTCATAGGTAATCTTTTCAATCATTTATATGCTGTGACTATAATATAAGTGTGCCATGTAAATTAAAGAGTTTTTAATGAGATATATTTTAGTCAACAATTACGGAACCTTTACTGTTATTTGTTGATATGTCATCCAAAAGATAATGGAGAGGAGCTAGTAGAGCTTCAAGAAGGTATGTTCATTTTGATGTATCATTACAAACACTACTTTTAACACATCTGAATAATCAGCTTTTTTGTTTTTTTTCAGTTATTGAAATAAACAACAGCCCAATATAATTTACTATACCATGATTTAACCATTCACCACTTTGGTATAAGAGAATATACACAGTTGTGAATTTAAATTAATTATTTTAGAAGAGGATGATGATGATGGTCTCATGGACCTCTTCTCATTGGTCGTGATCCTGGGTGGTGTGACTGCTGTTCTACTGATAGTGAACCTCATCCTGGTGATCAAGATCAGACTAAACACAACCAGACTAAACACAACCAGACTAATCACAGGTATGGAGCCTTTTAATCATCAAATGTGGCCTGTAAACTAGAGGTCTTCCTTGGATATGCAAACCAAACTGTTCACATTAAATTCCCAACTTGTATCCACAAGATAAATACTGATCTAACGGGGATCTGAGTTTACCAAGACACTACCTAACATATCTCCAATATCAGGATTAAATGACAAATCAGGTGCAAAATGAACCTAGGGGTTAATAACCCATTGCTAACGAGTCAACCGTTCTCTGGGATATGTTTTCATGCTAATCAAATGTGCCCAGTTTTAGTGCTAACTGATAACTACCTTATAACGGTAGTTGTGAGGGCAAAAATTAAGTAAAAATAAATCGCCATTATAGACCACTAACAAGGCTCAAAATAGCACCACACTTCCACAGCTCACGAGTTTGTGGTTTGACTAATCGAGTCTGTTTCCGAAGATGAGGGGTGCCTTGTAGACACGAACGGTAATGTCTTTTAAACTATTTTTCTAATAAACTGTCTGTACACTTACAAAGTTCTCAATGCTTCGGTTTGCAGGTAGGGACTCTCATTATGCTACCGTGAAAGTGTGGTGCAATTTTGAGCCTTGTTAGTGGCCTATAATAGCAATTTATTTTTACTTCATCCATGCCCACACAACTAGCGTTATAAGGTAATTATCAGTTTGCAGTAAAACTGGGCACATTCGATTAGCGTGAAAACATATTCCAAAGTACGGTTGAATCGGTACCAATGTGTTATTAACCCCTAGGTTCATTTTGCTCCAGAGTTGTCCTTTAAATGGATCTAAATTGTGTCAGATATGTAGCCTGACAAACATAAATGTATCTGAAAGACAGTAAAAATATTCTTATTGCCCTAATCAAATAGTTTTGTCTTGACTGGAAGTGAATAATACTACAGTGTTTCACATGCATATTCTGTTTTATAATTTTCTGTTTATTACATTATTTAAGTTCCAAATAGTTATTTGTAATGAAATCCAGGGGTGTAAATCTGCTAGTAAATCACTAAACATAACTCTCCAGAATGCATTGTCTTTCCTCTTTTTATTTCTGTGCACATTCATTTTTTAGTTATATAACATATTGATTGAGCATGCATTGAAGAAACCTATCTGGCCTGTTTTAAGGATTCCCAACATTCTGCAGTGCTTATTTTGGCATTTGAACAGCAATTGCAATGCAGAGATGTGCTTACACAGTGTTTGTTAATTAGCACGTGGTGGTCCAACTTTTATAGAAATTATACATTATAATTAGGGTTGGGTATCGTTTGAATTTGAACGATTCTGATTCCTTGTTTCGATTCCGGTTCCTAACGGTTCTTGATTCCCATTCTTTTGAGGCAGGGTCAAAAAAGTTTAGGATATTTTAAATGAGCTAGCTAACCAACAGTCTCCCACAGGGCTGTTTTCAACTACAATAATAATAATAACTAGAATAGTTACAATTTCTGGGGAAATTGTGTGAAGTGTTCTTGCCGCCACTAGTAGTGTGATTAGCATCTTACTAATATAATAAAAGTATGAGTAACATGTTGCTACCATTTTTTAGGATGATATTAGCAAGATTAACATGATGCTAGCATGATACTAGCATTATTAATATACTACTAACATGATGCTAGCATATATTTAGCAAGATATTAACCTGATTAGTATGATGCTAGCATGTTTTACTAAGATTTTAGTATTATTAGCATGATACTAACATGATGCTAGAATGATTAAAATGTTGTTAGCATGATGCTAGCATGTTTTTAGGAAATGTTTTGTATGATTAACATGATGCTAGTATATTTTAGTAAGATATTAGCATGATTACCATGATGCTAATGTGATAAACATGTTACTAACATAATGCGAGCATGTTTTTAGTAAGATATTAGCATGATTAACTTGATGCTAGCATGTTTTTAGTAAGATTTTAGCATGTTTAGCATTATGCTAGCATGATATACATGTTGCTAGCGTGATGCTAGCATGTTTTTAGTAAGATATTAGCATGATTAACATATTGCTAGCACGTTTTAGTAAGATATTGCCATGATTATCATGATGTTAGCTTGATGCTAGCATGATAAACATAATACTAGCATGATGCTAGCATGTTTTTAGGAAGATATTAACATGATTAATATGATGCTTGCATGATGCTAGCATGTTTATAGCACTATATAAGTATGATTAGCATGATGCTAGCAAGTTTTTAGTAAAATATTAGTATTAGGCTAACATGATAAACATGTGGCTAGCATGATGCTTCTTTATTTAGAAAGATATTTGCATGATTTACATGTTCCTAGCACTATTACCATGATTGACATGATGCTAGCATGATACTAGCATGATTAATTTATTACTAACATGATGCTAGCATGTATTTAGCAAGATATTAACCTGATTAGTATGATGCTAGCATGTTTTACTAAGATTTTAGTATTATTAGCATGATACTAACATGATGCTAGAATGATTAAAATGTTGTTAGCATGATGCTAGCATGTTTTTAGGAAATGTTTTGTATGATTAACATGATGCTAGTATATTTTAGTAAGATATTAGCATGATTACCATGATGCTAGCATGATAAACATGTTACTAATATAATGCGAGCATGTTTTTAGTAAGATATTAGCATGATTAACTTGATGCTAGCATGTTTTTAGTAAGATTTTAGCATGTTTAGCATTATGCTAGCATGATATACATGTTGCTAGCGTGATGCTAGCATGTTTTTAGTAAGATATTAGCATGATTAACATATTGCTAGCACGTTTTAGTAAGATATTGCCATGATTATCATGATGCTAGCTTGATGCTAGCATGATAAACATAATACTAGCATGATGCTAGCATGTTTTTAGGAAGATATTAACATGATTAATATGATGCTTGCATGATGCTAGCATGTTTATAGCACTATATAAGTATGATTAGCATGATGCTAGCAAGTTTTTAGTAAAATATTAGTATTAGGCTAACATGATAAACATGTGGCTAGCATGATGCTTCTTTATTTAGAAAGATATTTGCATGATTTACATGTTCCTAGCACTATTACCATGATTGACATGATGCTAGCATGATACTAGCATGATTAATTTATTACTAACATGATGCTAGCATGTTTTTAGCAAAATGTTAACATGATTAGTATAATGCTAGCATATTTTACTAAGATTTTAGCATTATTAAAATGATACTAACATGATGCTAGTATGATTTACATATTGTAAGCATGATGCAAGCATGTTTTTAACAAATTATTTGCATGATTAACATGATGCTAGCATGTTTTAGTAAGATATTATTATGATTACCATGATGCTAGCATGATAAACATGTTGCTAACATACTGTTTTTTGCAAGATATTACTATGATTAGCATGATGCTACCATGTTTTTATTAAGATATCAGCATGATTAGTATAATACTACTATAATACGAGTATAATGCTAGCATGATAAACATGTTACAGACATAATGTTAGCATGTTTTTAGCAAGATATTACTATGATTAACATGATGCTAGTTTGATGCTAGCATGATAAACATGTTACGAACATGATGCTAGCATGTTTTTAACAAGATATTACTATGATTAGCATGATGCTAACATGTTTTAATAAGATATTAGCATGATGCTAGCATGATATATATATTATTAGCATGATGCTGGTATATTTTTAGTAAGATATCAGTATAATTGGCATGATGCTAGCATGATACTAGTATGATGAAAGATGTTACTACCATTATGCTAATGTGTTTTTAGTATAATATTAGCATGATTAACATGATACTAGCCTGATAAACATGTTGCTAGCATGATGCTAGCATGTTTTAGTAATATATTAGCATGATTAGCATGATGCTAGCATGTTTATAGCAAGATATTTGTATGATTAGCATGATGCTAGCATGTTTTTAGTAAGATATTAGTATGATTAGCATGATGCTAACATGATAAACATATTACTAGCATGATGCTAGCATGTTTTTAGCAAAATATTAGTATGATTAACATATTGTTAGCATGACGCTAACATGCCACTATTACCATGATTGACATGATGCTAGCATGATTAATAGTGTTAGGTGTAACTGTTTTGAGTGTTTACATGGGGTGGAGTAACTGGGAAGGGTGGGCGGAGTAACTGTGTAGAGTGGGTGGAGTAACTGGTTGGATGGGGCAGATTATATTGGTAAAGGGTTTTGAGTGGATGGAGTAACTGGGTGGAGTGGATAGAGTAAATGTGGGAAGTGGTTGGAGTGGGCAGAGTAAATGTTCGATTTAGCAGAGTGGGTGGAGTCAATGGGTGGACTGGGCTGAGTAACTGGCTGAGTATTTGGAGTGGGCGGATTAACCAATTAGAGTGGGCTGGAGTGTTTGGAGCGGGCAGAGTAACTGGGTGGAGTGGGAGGAGTAACTGTTTGGATTGGTTGGAGTGGGCGGAGTAATCGATTGGAGAGGGCGGAGTAACTGAGTGGAGTGGAAGGAGTAACTGTGCGGATTGAATGGAGTGGGCGGAGTATACGATTGGAGAGGGCGGAGTAACTGGGTGGATTGGGAGGAGTAACTGTGTGTATTGGTTGGAGTGGGCAGAGTAATCGATTGGAGAGGGCGGAGTAACTGGGGGGAGTGGGCAGAGTGGGTGGAGTCACTGTGTGGACTGGGCATATTAACTAGCCTCAGTCAAAAGGTTACAATTGCTGTCTATGGAGAACTTCACTTTGAAACCAACCAATCACCAGTCATGTTGTAAAAACTATTAATGTTATGGCTTAAATATTTACATGTTTAGTGACAGCGGGTAGAGCTGAACATTTTGATATTAGATATGTGCATATGGACTTAAAACTGTAGGAATGGCAGCAGTCTAAAAAGTGTGTGAAAGTAGCTGCTCTCACCTAAATTCCGGAAAAATCCATTTGCTACACAAGCAGGCAGATTACAGAGAATGTATCCGTGGCAACCTTTTGTATTGGAGTTCAGTGGAGAAGCTGTAGCTTTATTCACACGGCTCTAGTTTAAAAACTATACATCCCACAGCTTAGATATTCATATCGTTGGAATCCTAAGAACCAGGCCGACATTTTATAATATGTCTATGAAACCCTAAAACTATAGTCACAGATACAGTTTAGAAAGTCTGTTCAATTTCTAAAGTGGTTAGAGTGGAGAGTCAATGAATGTCTATGGAGAACCTGAGTTCCAAACAAATGGTCATAGTGTAAAAACGATTAGGTTTATGGCTTAGATATTGACATGTGTAGTGACAGCAGGAATATATGAACATTTTGATACAACATTTGTGTATGTGGAGTGAAAACTGTAGGAATGGTAGCAGTTTAGAAAGTGACATGATTTGGCAGTTGGTAGCAGCTCAATCTAACACCGGAAAGTTCCATTCTGTGCACCTGCACTCATGGGTGACAGAGAGCAGTTAAGAAGAAACTGATCATTTTAAGATGAGTAGTGAAGGTATAGCTGTCTTTGTTTCAAAACTATACATCCCACAGCTTAGAAACTTATATCGTTGGAATCCTAAGAACCAGGCCGACATTTTGATATATAATATGTCTACAAAACCCTAAAACTGTAGACACGGTGACAGCTTAGAAAGAAGGTTCTTTTTTAAAGTAGTTATAGTGGAGATTCAATGAATGTCTATTGAGAATGTTAGTTCCAAACAAATGTTCATAGTGTAAAAACTATAATATTAATGGCTTAGATTTTGACATTGTTAGTGACAGCAGGAATAGATTAACGTTTTGATATAACATTTGTGTATGTGGAGTGAAACATGTAGGAGAGGCGGCTATTTAGAAATTGTTTGAAGATTAGACAGGTAAGAGCTGCCTCCACTCTAACTACACTCTAGCTAGTCCATTCATTCCTATGGGACGATTTTTTCGCTACAAAAATGGTAATAGACAAACAACCGTTTTATGAAACCTTCCACAAAATGGTAAGAATGTGAACGGGAACGAGCCGCACGTTTTGGCACTAGATTTTGTGTGTAGCATAAAAACTCTGGGAGCAGTGTCACTCTGAAGGATTTCTCCATTCATTCCTATGGGACTTTTTTAAACGCTATTATTTTGAAAACGTTTTTATGAAACCTTTTACGAAATGACAGGAAAGTTAAAGGGAACAAGCTGCATGTTTTGGTACCTTACTAGTAATTTTAGCATAAAAATTCGGCCCATTCATTCCTATGGGATTTTTTCGCCACGAAAACGGTAATATTTTGCGCTCGTTTTACGAAACCTTCCACAAAATAATAGCAACTCGATCGGGATCGAGCTGCACGTTTTGGTACATTACTCTATGTATCGATTTTTGAAGCTCTGGGAGGAGTAGGGGGGCAAATTTTGGCTATAATAATAATAATATATATGTCGGATAATAGTATGTGTTCCTTGCCAAAGGCAAGAACCCTTAATAATAGGCGTTATCTGACGTTAAGCCTTTCTGCTTCATTAGAGCGTAATGTAATATGAGAGAGGGATTTGGTTATTATTGATCGTTGTTTAGGTACATTCATGGAGTCACAAGCCTGGCTAACGTTCGCAATCTCAGGTCATAAATTGTCTATGAAAAAATAAGTGGGCTAATTTTTGAGCTGCCTCAATGTTGGCGCAATTATTTATTGTATATGTATTGTTTTACTTACTTGATTCGGACTGCAGTGCAGTCACTGCGGTGCCGGGCTGCGGGTCGGACCCAGAGCCAGAGAAAGAGGCAGCGGAGGACGGTCGGCGCAGAGCGTCAAAGATGGGGCACAATTTTTTTTTTGAAATGATGAACTAACTCGGAGGTGCTTTATCTTGTTCGACGTGCACCCTCCTATGAAACAATCTTGCCGCAAATGTTGCATTTTGCCCGAGATTTAGTTCTGTTTAGAAAAGTGAATCCACACTTCGTTGGTGTTCAGCGGTTTCTTCTTCCGGTCGGCGGACTGGGAATCGAAACTAGGTATCGAAATATAAACTTTTGATCGATTCCGGGAAAATCGCAAAGCTAGTCCCGGTTCCAATCGATACTCGATACTCGATACCCAACCCTAATTATAATCTATGCTTTTGTGTGTTACAAAGCTCTGCATTGTGTAGTTGAGTCAGTGTTCCCTCTAAATAGCTTTTCATAGTTTTCAAATATTAGGAAACATCAACTTTAAAGCTTTTGTAAGCTGGTCACTGAAATGAATTCAGTCATCAGATAACGCCTATAATTAATATTAACCACATTTCTCTCTCATATTGCTCATCATAACCACTGAAAACTGTAAAAACAACTAACCCAAATTCCAATTATTATAGGCATTATCTGATGTTAAGCCTTTCTGCTTCATTGGAGCCTAATGTAATATGAGAGAGGGATTTGGTTATTATTGATCGTTGTTTAGGTACATTAAATCACGTTCAGCCTTTATCTTACAATAGGCTTTAATGAAGCAAAAAGGCTTAACGTCAGATAACGCCAAAAATAATTGATCTCACCAGCGCATAATTATTTTCAGGTTTGAGTGAGTCAGTAAAAGTTGAGATGTCACTACAATAAAGATCACTTTAAACAGCCTCTTCTCTGTTTTATGTCATTTTAGAAACTGTACATCAACTATCACCACACAATGATCAGGTAAATGCAGTTTTCTTGAGAATACCAGCAATTGAAAAACTGTGTAAATTAATATTTTATATATTGGTGTTTCTAAATCTACAGGACCAACATCCTGATTCACTGAATTATGCCAGCCTGAATGTTACCTCTAAAAAGAAGGTCGACAGGAAAAGAGAGAATCAACTGAAACCCAATGTATTGTACGCTGCTACATGATGACAAGATGAAGGTGGAGAGGTGTGAGGAGGGAAAATGGTCTACATATATTTGAAGAAATGTTTGACTTGAACATTTTGTATAGTGTATATTTACTTTTTATAGTGTAGTTATGTTAAACATAGCATAGTAAAATCTATCTCTGCTGTGCATATTTGTTGGACTTCCGGTCTGTTCCAACACTCCCACTTAGAACACAAACTCAGCGTTACAGGTTATGAGTAGACTGGGGAGGTGTGTAGTCCTTCAACTGTGCAGTAAAATGTGTATATTTCCAATTTGGTAATGTTTCATAAAAAAGTACAAATCAATTGACAATTGTAAAAGATAGTGTTGAACACTATTGAAGAAATACAGATGTAAATCAAAATGTACGTTGTGCTGATGTTATTTGCCTCTTAGCATTTCCTGTCTTGTGTTTTTACTGATCACAGCCCACTATTCTAAGCAGTCATCTTATAAGGAGAATGTGATTGGTGTCTGAGTCACAGGAGGAGGTACTAGTGAGGAACGCATAAGTTCCTGTGGAGTGAGTGACAGGAAGCAGCAGATCAGTGTAGAGTGAGACCTGCTGACGTTCACCTCACAATCATACACACTCTGGGCGATGTAATGGCCTGTATGGCATCTCTCTCTATCTCATTCTACCTCAGGTCCACCTTTTTCTCTATTGGTTTCAATATTTATCACCATATTTTCAGTCCACCTGCTGACATCAATGTGGTTGATTAAGTGTTTATTTGTTAAACATATAAGGGTAATTTGAGTAGCTGTTCACAATAAGGGGATGTGACATTGACACAGACAACTGAAAGTTTCCAATGTGGTAGGCCTATTGTGTGTCACTGTACTAGAGAAGACTGGCCTTCAAACCACACACGCTCTTTCTACACATCATCAGTTCATCTGAATGATAAACACTAGACCCCTCCTACTGCAGCAGATAAGAAAAAAAAAATTTCCCTTTGGTATACAAGGTTGAAATTTGGCACAGATAGTCTCTAAGGGCCACTATTTTGGAAAAAAGCATTGGCCCCTCAAAAATTCAATATGGCAGCCATTTTTTAAGATGGCCGCAATTGCTATTCAATGCTTATTATATCAATTATTCAAACAGGGATCCAAGCATAAAATTTGATACAAATACTCTCAAAAGGGCATGTTAATGGAAAAAGATGCTTGTCCCTCAAAAATTCAAGATGGCTGCCATTTTTCAAGATGGCCACCGTTCCTGTCGAATATTAATTATTTCAATTGTTCAAATGATGATAGCATAAAATACTCTTCAAGGAACACTCTTTTGGAAAAAAGATATGTGCAACTCAAAACTTAAAGGAAAATTCCACAGGGTCTCTCCACCACTCGCCCACAAAAGGGTCATACCTATTATGATTCAAATTTTTTGGAATTTTTCAAATCGATCGCCAAATCACAGAGAAAACTGTCTGTAGTCAATCATGGACATTCATCCATTGAATTGTTACAATCCTACAATGTCCATAATGCATTGCGGTTTTTGTACGAAAGTACAAGGGCATGTCTACGGAAGATGGGCGTGGTTTATGCCTCATGTCTGTTGTGTTTTTTAGAAGGATGCAAAAGCGAAAGGCATCTCATATCATATTTTTCCGGTGAGTGATATTGACCGATATAAACATTGTTTATGTGCTATTCGGAACCCGAATTATGACGTGAATACACCGGCAAATATCTTCAAGAAATTGCGCTTGTAGCCGTATTTTTATGCCGGAGGACTTCGAGGGGGATCTACTACGAACCGAACTAATTGGCAGAAAACCACAACGTTTTTTGAAGCCGCATGTTTTTCCTCCTTTTTCCAATGGGCTCCCGAGAGAACTGCTGGTGCTGAAATGCTACTAGAGAAACGACTTTGTGATGAGTTACAGTAATTACAACACTATTTTATATTGAAATAATTACGTTTGTAGGATTTCATCAGTCATTTGAGAATAACTGCAGTCTACTGAAATCAACTTGCAGATGACAAAGTGGTTAGGGAGTCAGACTACTCGAAAGGTTGCAGGTTTGATTCATTACTGGGCCAATGGATTCTTTGGGCAAGGTACTGTACCCTAAGTTGCTCCGGGGGAATGTCCCTGTATTTACTGTAAGTTGCTCTGGATAAGACAAGTGTCAGCTAAATGACTAAAATGTAATGTATAATTATCCCCTTGGACCCGACAGCGTCGTATACAAAATAACAACTCTGCAATGATGTAGGACATCATCCTTCACAAATTTTAAATGCGTATAGAAATGTAGTAAGACATGTGTGCAGCATTTTGATGTTGACTTGTTGGTATGGCCTGCAAACTTTGCACACTGTTCCTAGAGCCCTGGGTGCTTGACAATAAGCAAAAAGAAAGGGATTTCCTTGGACTATTGATTGGGGTAAGGGATACATTGTTATTACAATGGCTTACATTTGTTTATGAAAGGACTGAGATTTATTTTTGCCCACCCACACCACATACCTACAGTAATGGCAATTACAGTTTGTGGCAATGCAAGAAGGCCCTAACTAATGTATATACATCTATAGTATATTAGAAATGTTTTGCATGATTTAATAATTACTTTTTTATTTATTATTCACAGAATCCTTCGCCGTCAAGATTATCAGAAGGATCAATGATGCCGATGTGTACTGCAGTGGTATGTCTAACATTTTAATGTCCTCGTTTTACTTATGCAGTCAGTATGCACTCCAAGAAAAATCTGTAACTACCTGGAATAAGGGCACATAAGCACTGAAAGTAGTTCACTACACAATTTGACAGACTCAGCTCTGGTGGTCAAACCTAATTCCGGTCTGTTATTTTTCAATGCAATTCTCTATTTACACTGGGTATTTACACCTCGTAAACTATTGCAGTATTGCACCGGGTTGCTGCAATAGTTTGTGCCGGAGGACTAGGATCTTTCTGTCCTTACTCAGTCCCACTAAATTCTCATTCATTTGTGACAGGGGGCTAGAGGCAGATTATATATTAATTTTGGCATTTGTGCTGAACAGAGTTATTATACCCAAGATCCAAGACTCTAATGTTTATGTTGTCATGTTCACCTAGGAGGACCCAAACCCATGGAAAATGCCCCAGCACCATGTTTATGTTGTCATGTTCATCCTAGGAGGACCCAAACTCATGGAAAATGCCCCAGCACCATGTTTATGTTGTCATGTTCATCCAGGAGGACCCAAACCCATGGAAAATGCCCCAGCACCATGTGTCCCCGTCCTTTGCTCTTCCTGATGTGCTGGTGCCCAAGCCAAAGCTGTTGGTGATCACGTTTCCACTTGTTAAATCCAGCTGTACATCTACAGAGCACGTTGCTTTCTCCCGACCACCAAAATGTGTTGATGCTACACAAAGACTATGGTCACAGCCCGCCCATTTCTATTTTTTTAGGACAATATCTGAACAGTGATAAACAGTGTCACCTTAGAACAATGGGCTGTGTACCTACAGATCTCCCACCGGGTAAAGCCATAAAAGGACTGTCCACCCCCTTGAGTGTGGCTTCTCTATGTTTCTTCCAATAAAATTTGTAGATGACAACTGTCACATTACACTTCGATGTGATAACACTTTTTGGATAGATTACCATATGTGCATGTGATGTAATTTAATGATGGTTGGAGTGGAAACAGGATAGTTGCTCTCCAAGACCAGAGTTTTATATGCCCTAGTTACTAAGACTGTATTTGCATAAAATAATAAGTGTCTTAGATTTGAAAAGTAATGTGTCAATATTTATATACATCACCTGTTACAGAGTAATAAATATACATTTATTGGTGGTTTATTTGGATGTGCAATAGTGTGTTTATTTACAAATGTATACATGTATAATGTTACCCAAAGTAGAAGTAATGGTTGCTAATGATCAATTGAATATTATTTTCTACTGTATTTACAACACTAATTAGTGGTCTGTGGGTTTATTGACGTCACTCGACTAGCCTGATGTTATTGGAAACGTTATTAGCCTCTCAATACATTTGCAGTGACATTTAGAGCATACTTACATGTTGGAGGGAAAGAGTCATCGAATATATAATATGTATACAGCCTTGACATAATGAGTGAAGCATAGGTTAGACAATTATTTAAATCAAACTTATGATGACAATGTTCATTTTTCTTCATCAAAGGTGTAATGTTATTTTAAAAAGTAGAAATGTAATTGTATTACATCATTTATTACAATATCTACATGATAAAACTATTTCCAGTTCCTGAAATAGGTCATCTTCCTCACAAAATCCTTTGTATTCTGTGTCATGAGAAGGGTATTGATCTCGAATAAATTCGACCACACAGGCAGGTAAAACGACTCTGTTCCCTTTTTTCCAGTTTTTCAACTCGTAGCATCCACTCCAGAAAATAGTATGCTGCCAGTCGATATTGCCTGGAATACATAAGGGACAACCAATTTTGATAAAACAGTATAACATGTATTTGTTGCTTAGATAAATCCAGAACAGCGATTGTATTGTGTTAGATAACAAAGATTTTAGCTAGCATTACTCCTTTTACATAGAGACTGTATGTAGAAATGGGTAAACAGTAACAACTTCATCTGCCTACTGTAACTTGAGCAGAAAAACGTAAACAATACCTAACCCAAACAATTATCATCATGAACCAAGCTGTAATATTAGTAAGCAACCACACTGCAATTGATTGCTATCTCGTCATGAACCAGAGTCTGTAATGTAAGCATTATTAGTAAGCAAATTATTGCATTAGTAACGATAAAGCCAAGGATGTTATATGATTAGCTAGCTAATACCATGCTGAGTTTACAGTACTTACTGATTGGTCATCTGTACTTGGGTCCGGCAGGTTTTGGTTGTTTTTGTAATGGTGAAGAACTGTCCAAAACTCCTCGGTTCATGTGTGCATCAAAATTAGGCTGTTCTAAAAAAAGTAATCATCTTCATCCCTGGACATGGTAGAAAGCACAAACTGAGCCCTGTCCTACTCTCTACATAGCTGGGCAGCTTGCACAAAGACACCATCACTTCAAGTTTGCTTTAGCCTGGACAGCCCCTGTGACACCACTTCGATTGCAGCTGCTTGATTCGCACATGAAAGTTCACCCCTTTGCTTCAATTCTTCATCTGTGTATTCAGGCTCAAACTGGTACGGTTGGATGTTACCGTTCAATAAGACCTGATCATAATTGAAATAATTACTTCCACTGCCATTGTTGAAAAGAATCCCGCTATAATCCTTTGTATACAGCTACTAATCACTACTACGACAACAACGTCTTCTTTGAATGATTGCAGATCGCAACCAAGAGAGGTTTTCTAGCATATACTGCCCCCCAGTGTACCGGAGTACGCCTATTCACAGACCGAGTAACGCCACTCTCTCAATATCTTCTGTGTAGTCTCATAAATTACCCAGTAGCGTCACTGGGTACTGAACTCCAAAACTTACGGAGGAAAGCTTAGGAAGTATAGAACGCATTGAAAATGTTTTTTTTTTAGTAGGATATTGTGAAAACAACCTAGAAAACGATTTTGACATGTTTTAGGGCTGGATGGTCCCTTTAACCTCTTAAGCCTCGCCCCCGAATTGTCAAATTCTGCCTAAAAAAACATACCCAAAGTTAAACTCTTGTTACACTGGACCTGAGGCAAGTACAAACATATGGTTGATATTTTTTTAAAGAAAAGACTTTGACATTTTTGGATATGTAAAATTCATTTCAAACAAATATACACAGTGAATATGGCACAAGATGAAATAAAGAAAATGCATAATTATTTTCT
>JACXGM010000966.1:0-36986 GCA_016801145.1 Umbra pygmaea | reverse complement strand
ATGTAAAGCTTTTGGACACTTTTCACATCCATCTTTTGTTCAGAAATGCTGGGAAAATACACTAGGTTTTTTTATTTATTTATGAGTAGATTTAAACGTCCGGGAAGAAAATGCAATTTTTGCATTCAAGATGGATTTTACCTGGGAAAATTATGCTTTAAGTGCTTACTGGGACCCTTTGATTACCAAAAAGAAGGATTTTATGACCGTAAGTAAAATATTTTGTACTCAAAGTACATAGGTACAGTGTGCTAATCTGTATTTTCTAAGTAAAATGTAATTGTTTTCAAGACGCGTACCTGACATTAAGTAGTCTTTTAAAGCTACACTAAAACCGAGATATTTGCTAGAATCCCAAGATTCTAAGCTTTAAGATTATACAAGTCTTTTATATATATCCTAAGAAATGAGTGCAGTAGTTGTGTTTCTAGTTGGCATTTTGATTTTTTTTAGAAGAAACAAAACACGTTACTGTTTGCCGTATGTGTAGTTTGAATTAGCTGCCATAACATTGTGAATTTTTCACCTACACTAAAACCAAGATTTCTAGTAGAACCCCAACATTCTAAGCTTTAAGGAGATATAAGACTTGTATATATAACCTTTAAAATGAGGGTGCTAGCCGTGTTTTCCTTTTGCCATTCGATTTACATTTAAGTACAAAAACGGCTAGTTCAGTAAACAAGCTAACAGCTTTTGCTACTGGCTGTTTACGTCACATTATGACTAATAATTATCTCGTTTTCATAGCTATTTTAAAACCGAGATATTTGCTAGAACCCCAACATTCTATGCTTTAAGGACATATGAGACATGTATTTATAACTTAAATATTGCATTTGTGAGCTTTGATTTTATTCCTTAACGTATTTACTATGACGTGAAAACGAAAACTTTTTTTTTAAGACGCGTAGCTGACATTAAGTAGTCGTAACGTTGTGAATTTTATAGCTACACTAAAACCGAGATATTTGCTAGAATCCCAAGATTCTAAGCTTTAAGGACATATAAGACATGTATATATATCCCAATAAATGACGGTGTTAGCATTGTTTTTAGTTTGACATTCCATTTAATTTGAGGCACATGTGTACAAGGCACGTAGCTTACATTATGAGGGGAAATTATTATTTTTGTTGTAGCTACTGTAGAATGGTGACATTTGCTACATTCCTGAGTGTCTAAGCTTTCTGTAGATATATAACATGTATATATAACCTAACAAATAGGACTTGTGAACTGTGATTGTTTGGAATTGTGAACCAGTGTTATTTTTTTAAGACTACCGGTGCCGGTATGGTGCTCCCTAAGTAGTTAAGGATGGCAACCATTTTCAAGATGGCCTCCATTTCTGTCAAATAGTCATAATGTCTGCTTTGTCTGCCTCCTCTCCTCTGACCAGTCCGGCTTAGTTAAACTTGCCAGGGATATAAAATCCCCGCAGGCATAGCTCTCAGGTGCATTGGAGTACACAAGCCTCTCCACCACGGCAAGGTGCAGTCCACAGAGAGGAAGGGCCACTGTTAAAAAAAGGAAGTGACCAGTAGAAATTCAGGATGGAAACCATTTTTCAAGATGGCTGCCATTTCTGTCCTATGTTCATTGCCACTGTTTCCATAGTGCTACAGAAAATATCCCACAAAAACTCTGATAAGGCCACTTTTTGGAAAAATTGGATGGCTATTATAAAATTAAAGATGGAGACCTTTTCGAAGATGGCCGTCATTTCGGTAGTATGTACACTGATGCACACATGCATGTTAGCAAAAATACTCTTAACGTCCACACTTTTAGATTGAGGCAATCGCAAAAAATCAAGATTCATTTTTCAAGGTGGGTGTTGATTTAATAGTGTACTCTGTTGGGACTGAGTTAAAAAAAAAAGAAAAAAGAAAGACTGACAAAAATTGCAACAGGCCTAAACTCCTGAGCCAGTTCTGGGTGTTTTTTGTCCAGAAATAACATGTCCCTGAGGTGGATGGCAAGCGAGCGAGCATAGTTGGTGTTGTTTTTTGGCAAAAAAGTATGGAATCAGCTCACTCAGTGCCTCACAGTAAACACTAAAATTAGCCTTACGGAATCACCTAATGAGCAAGAAGGTCACCAAATCCATGGAAAGAATCAAGTGCCGGTATTGAAACTGTGGACTTCACTTCTTCTTTACGTCTTTCACACCACTCTTCAAAGCTCAGCATTTTTTCACTGTTATCTGCCCTCTCTTGGCAGCCTCGTGATTCACTCACTCTCACTGAATCACAAGGTTATGAATGCATGGTAATATTTTTGCAATGTAGTCTAACATTAGACCGAGATTACTCTTCTGTCAAATAAGCTTTCCTCTTCCGTTCTGTATTTCTGGGCATTTGGGTTAAGTTGCAACGGGCACCAGTGTTGGGCAAAGTTACTTGTAGGATTACTTTTCAGTTACTTGATGAGTTCACAAGTTTTGGGAAGTGCCTATTTAAAACAAGATTATCAGGTAAATGCAGTTCATATCTTAACAGTGAACTCCATTTACCTGATCATTTTGTCTCAATTAGGGACTTCCCAAAACTTGTGAACTCATCAAGTACCTAAAAAGTAATCCTAAAAGTAACTTTGCCCAACACTGAACATAACATACGTGAAGGTTTGTATGGCAGGAACAAATCAGACAGATCAGTAGGGGAAAGTCCATGTAGTGCTTTGTAGGTTAACAGTAAAACTTTGAAATCAGCCCTAGCCTTAATGGGCATCCAGTGTAGGGAGGCTAGAATTGGGGTAACATGTTCAGATTTTGCGTTTCTAGTGTATTGACCTCACTTCATCCCTTCACACCATATTCCCTTACATGTCTTGTTTGTTTGATGAGAGTAAAGATTCAGATTTCACATTGATTCAGACCATGGGCCTATGCTCTAACTGACAGCTCCTGCATCTTTGATGAGTGCAAAGCATTAGACGTCACATTGTTTCAGAGTGCTTTGTCCTTTGCTCTATTCTGTGCAGGTCTTCATTCTTTGGTATCATCTCTGAGGTCATGGAGGAGTTTTGGTGAGTCTTAACAGTATAGGGTGGGAGGGTTTTTTGTGGCGTCTATACATGGTTTAACTTTTGTTCCATTCTAGTTTTGTCAAATACATGCTTTTCTTATTTTAAAACGATAAAGTAATTTTTCTGTCGACATTTATTGTTTATTTTATATTCAATAAGAAATATTAAAAAAAGTTTTTTTGTGGTCCAAACCCAACTGCAACGCCCCTACGAATGTGATACCGTTTCAACTTCACTGTGTTTACTGTGATCTCAAACTGAATTAAGAGGCTTTCTCTGACTCAGAATAGCTCTTCACCAGGAATGGCGAGAACCTTCCTTCCATCTCTACTGTTCTATGGATTAAGTAAGTTAAACCTACCAGTACTGTTTACTCTAACATGGAGTATACAAATTAATTTAATCTTCGATCGAATCTAATGAAAAAGGCAATTTATGTGTATATCAACCAAATCTTTAGTGCAGATAATTTGTTCATTAGTAAAATGTTTTATATTGTCAACAACTAAAGTTGTTAACATTAGACATTGTTCTCTGTGTTTAAGGTATGGTCCCTGGATTGATTTTTCAGTCTCCAACTATCGTGGTCCATAATGGGGGAACCGTCACATTGCAGTGCTCCAATATTTCAACGACTGTAGGACACGCCGCCTGGTTCAAACAAGTCAACAGATCAGAGCCTGTGTGTATCTCTGTTATGTATGGCTCTGATTCATCAACAGTTCAACACTACTTTAAAAACAGTCATTTTCAAATGTACAGCAACAACACCACCATCCTTCTGAAAATCCCAAAAGTGGAAATAGATGACTGTGGCCTGTATTTCTGTGGATTGTATGCAGATACTAATTACATGGTCTTTGTCAATGCAACATTTTTTAAAGTTGAAGGTAAGAGTATATCTGGTTTTTATAGGTATTTGGTATGTTGATATAACATTAATACAATAAATACATTAGGAGTAACAAACCAAAGCTAACTGGTATTTTCAATATCAGAAATGTCAACTGCATCACCAACCAACAGAGATAAGGCAATACCAGAATCACCAAAAGAAAGTGAGTTTCTCTTTAAATGAAAATGAGAGTCCTCTTTATTCAAAAACATTGTTCATTAATTTAATATAGTGTTTAATTTCATAGGAAAATATAATGGATCTATTGACAAAGAGGATGATGGAATCATGAACATCTTGCTATTGGTTGTGATCCTGGGTGGTGTGACTGCTGTCGTTCTGACAGTTATTATTATCCTGGTGATCAAGGACAGACAATACGCCAACACAGGTATAATAGAGGAGCACAGTCTTGGATATGCTTCAACAATATGGGATTTCAGAAGCCTTAGGGGATATAAGCAGGGACATCCTAGCTACAAGGAAAAGCTGGGTCTACCATTTGAGTGTCAACAGAGAAGAGAGAGTTTTAATAGGCCATAGATCAGGGCAGTTCACCGACTCCTGCATAGGCAAGTACCATGGTTATGAGGTCAAGATATATTTGTTTGTGCATCAGTACATTTCTGAATCTTGTCCTGTGCATTTCTGAATCTTGTGTGCATTTGTAAATTTTGTTTGCTTTTCTGAATTGTGTGTGTATTTATGAATTTTGTGTGCATTTCTGAATTTTGTTACCCTGGAAATCCAGAGTTCTCGCGAGAGCACAGTTTGAATTTGCTCAGCAAGTTACTCTGGCACCGAGTAATTCTGCTCATTAACTATGCCCTTGTAGCCGAGCTGCACCAATCACATCGGTGTATCTGAAATAGGCGTGCCAGAAGCGTGTTAAACAGATGACGACAGCGCTGCGACCTCGAAGTCATTAGTAAACATTGTAATATCGCAAAAACACCAGTTGTTTAAAACGGCTTTGGCCACTACAATGAACGAGTTAGACTTGGCTTTTTGTCTTAAAGAGCGACAGAAGACGGTCCTCGAATTGTTCCTTTTTAGGAAGGACGTTTTTGCTGTTTTTGCAAGAGTTTAATTTACCAGTTAGCTCCGCCATAGGTGCTTAGCGAAAAACCACTGGTGATAGGTCGTAGTTATATCCAATTGCGTACAGTGAGATTTTCAAATGCATACTTGGTGCCGCCCCTCGAGCTGGGTCATTTTCATTACTAGATCCCAGACCCATATCTCCTCCGGATTTGGGTCTGGATTTTTCCAGGCTAGAATTTTGTATGCATTTGTGAATTTTGTATGCATTTGTGAATCTTCTGTGCTTTTTAAATTGTGTGTGTGCATTTGTTAATTTTGTGCGCATTTGTGTATCCTGTGTGTTTATTTATGAATCATGTGTGTGCATGTATTAATCCTGTGTGTGCATATGTGAATATAGTGTGTACATTTATCTTTATTGAGACTCTTTTAGCTCCATATACCCCTGACTGCCTATGCACAAACAATGCTTCAAAAACATAAACAATACACAGTAATTATAGAGATACACTCAAGATACCAACATATGAGAAACACTGTACTTTATTAATGTTGCCAATGAAATTCATTGAACACAGAAGAAATTTCACTAAAATCAAGGATTCATAATTATTGGCACTCCATATTCAGTACTTAGTACAACCACCTCTGGCATGGATAAGAGCATGGAGTCTCTTCGTGTAATGTTTGACAAAGTTAAGGAACACATTTGGAGAGATTTTCGACCATTTCTCCATACAGATCCTTTCAAGATCCTTCACATTATTGGATTTGTGCTTATCAAACTGCCCTCTTCAACTCAACCCAAAGGTTTTCGATTGGATTGAGGTCCAGCGACGGAGATGACCATGGCAGAACATTGACTTTGTTTTCACAGGACCATTTCTGTGTGGACCTTGTGGTATGTTTTGGGTCATTTTCTTTTTGCAATGTCCACCTACGTACAAGTCCCAGCCTTCTGGCAGAGGCAACCAGACTGTCAGCCAAAATTACCTGATACTTATATTATGATTCATTATGCTATCAATGACCGTGGGTATGAGGTGCCTCTCCTTATATTCATCTCTGTTTCGATGCCAAAAATGAAGATGCTGTATCTGATCAAATCATTTAATTTGTTCTCATCTGACCTGAGCACCTTTTTCAAGACATCATTTAAATGAAATTTGGCAAACTCCAAGCGCTAGTGTCTGTGTCTTGGGGTCAGAAATGACTTTCTTCTTCCAAAGAGGATGTGGTTGTGGAGGTGGTGTCTGATGGTTCTTTTTTAAACCTGTTGACCCCAAGATTTCACCAAGTTCTGCAATTCCTTTCGCAGTGAATTTTTTGTTGCTTCTCTCACCATCCTTCCCCCTATCCTGGGGGGCAAAAAGCATTTGTGTCCTCTACTCATGAGATTTTTAACTGTTCCATATCTTTAGAATTTTGTAATCATTTCCCTGACAGTGCTCAGTGGTATATTCAATTGTTTGTGGATCTTCTTGTAACCTTTAGCAGATATATGAAGGTCTATGAACATCTGACTCTTTTGAACTGCTAGTTCTTTTGGTTTCTTCATGGTGTTGGATGACAAAGGGATATTGCACGTGTGTTATCATTTTTACACCCTAGTTTGACAATAAGTGATGCAATGGCTCAATATTGTTCCTTCAGACTTAATTCCTGGTTTAATTTTGGTGGATGTTAGTTATAACCTTTAAGGGTGCCGTTGATTGTGAAACCTTGATTGGGAGGAAATACACTTTTTTAATCAATAAACTATTTTGGTTGGTTCCATTGCAACATTAATAAAGAACAGTATTTATCACATGTTTTTATTGAGTTTATCAATATAGGTGTATTGTTTATATTTTTTTGAGTAATTTTGGAGCCCACTGTAACAATAAAAATAACATTTTGTGTACTGATCCAAATTATGTTCCCATTTAGATATCAAGGCTCAAACGCAGCGGCAAAATAGCCAGGTAATAGAACCTGTTCAATTTAACCAATTATGTACACAACTTTCCGATAGATCTTTCACAGCACTAACAGTGTTGTTGTGAACATATTTCTACACTACAGGATGCTGATCAGAACACAGCCTGTCTTCACTACGCAGCACTGAGCTTCAGTGAGAAGAGACCAACCAATGAAACATCAGCTAGACATGAACTGATGTAGGAGAATTCTAGTGTTGATAACACTGCCAATAGATAATGTTAAACGTTTTAATGTTGACATAAGCACTGATAGTTGTTTTTGCACTATGTTGCTCTATTCAGATTACTCAACAAACTGGCACTATTTAAATGTTTGGCTGCAGTGACCAAACTCTATCTGGTCTTGATTTACTGAGGTGAACATTGGCATATTTTACGGCTATATTGTGGATGACATAGAACTGGGCCTATTCCTCACATTCAGTGTAAATAAGATTTAAACAATTTAGAATAGATAATTATACAAATTATAAACTTATTTTACTGTCGCCCCATTTGGACTGAATTTACAATACTTGTGGTAATGTACTAAACTGCATTTTTAAGGGAAAACTGTCTTGTTTGTGTGCCGTGGTAATATCTCAATACATTCCATAAATAAAAATCTCCAAGTCAAGCGCAACATAAAAACAAATTCAAAATCTGTCCATTTAATACAGTTTATAACATAACCGACGTCCAGGGCAATAGACCTAATGATACAGTTGTGTGCAAACGTTTAGGCACCCCTCACAATTTACATGATTTTCATTTATAAATAATTGGGTGTTTCAATCAGCAATTTCAAATTGATCTATAAAATAACTGAAGGACACAGAAATATTTCGGTATTAAAATGAGGTTGGAAATTGTCAGGGGTGCCTAAACTTTTGCATACAACTGTATAATTGTTTAGGACCATGGACAGCACTGCAACTCAGCTAAACCTTTCATCGGCTGATGTAATGTTTCATAACTAAAATTTTTTCAATGTTTTTTAACATAAAAGGTTTGTTTCGGTTAAAGAAAACATCTCAGATTAAAGCGCAAAATTCCATTGTAGTGGAAAGCGCCACAGAAAAGCAACCACAATTTAATATAATATAAATTAAGTCAGGTTAAAAATATCATATGTCTTAACAAAGTGCAATGAAACAATGAAAACCTATTCAACGTAATTCACATCAGAATAAGGCCTAATCAAAGTTTAATGGACAAATACATTCTTAAGACATTAACAAATTTCAAATTGTAAATGGCCCAAGAAATCTGCCATTCAACATGACAACAAGGAATTTATAACATCCCTCAACTTTAATTAGACTTTTTCATAACCAAATACCAAGCCTATGTACATTTAATTTGGCTTGATAGCAACCGAGAGTTTTCGCCAACAGAGAAATCCATACAGCACCACACATCTCAAATCTAAACAGAGAACAAAACAATATTTGATAACCTGTTATACACAAACTAAGCACAAGACTCAAAATAGCCTAGTCATTAATATTTTTTATTAATACAATTGAAAAATACAGTGAATAGAAACGTATTGGCTTAGTGTGACACCTGAGCTTGGCACTGACTACAGAGTATTTTTATTCAGGGTGGAATTGAAGAAAGGCCAAACCGCAAACAGAGAGTCACTCCCGACGATTGTTTTTGATGTATGTGAGGGTGGCGAATGCAAGTTCACACAGATAGGTTGTAGGGTACCTCAATAGCATGTTTGGAGATATTGGTGTATTCGGATGCGGCAGCCAGCCAGAAGACATATCAAGAGGGACCTCTCCAAATCGAAGCTTCAAGGTGTGATCCATCCTCAACTCTGCGCTTTCTTCTTTCTCTCGCAAAGTGAGCTTAGCTAACAAAGAGTGTGGATTGAACGGGTCTCGAATCCAGTCATACTGTTCCAAGTCTGTCGATGGGAAGTAGCTCTCAAACTTGTCCTGCAGCATTTAAAGATGCGCGGTGATGATGGTGCGTGCCCTCTCTGCCTCTGCTACAATCAATACCAAAGTGAACATTTCCAAGGACCCATCTTTCACTGCCTCTTGCCACAGGCTCAATTTAGCCCTAAAACCCTGGATCTTGTCATTTGCTGTGAGGATGTTCTGATTACTTCCCTGGGTTTTTGTATTGAGCTCATTCAAATGGTGAAAAATATCTGCCAGGTAAGCAAGCCTCGCCACCAGTAATCATCAGCCTGTTTATCTTTGTGTGGCATGTCATGTGTTTGGGAGAACTCTATTAATTCTCTTGGAAGCTCGTATACATGGGAGAGGACCTTGCCCCTCGACAACCAACGCACCTCTGTGTGTAACAGCAGGATCAGCCCCCATCTCTTCACACATATGCGCAAACAGGCGAGATTAAAGAGGCCGTGATTTAATGAAGTTCACAATTTTCACGACCTGGTCCAACACTTCTGTCAGATGGCAGGTTTTTCACTACAAGTGATTCACGGTGGAGAAGGCAGTGACTGATTTGAATCTGGGAATTCTGCTCTCTCACCTTAGTAACAAATCCTTTCACCTTTCCCATCATTGCAGCTGCTCCATCTGTGCAAACAGAACAACACATGTCCCAGGTAAGTTTAATTTAAGGATCTGGTTCACTGCGTCCTCTCCAAATAGCACACATACTAATTACAAGCAGGCATTATTTGGGATTCAGCAATTGTGTGTGGCTTTTATTGCTTTAGCCACAAGCTGTGCTACCAGGTATCTTGCCTCTTGTGCTTCATCCGACACCCTTACTGTGCTCTTCATTCTGTTTAGCGTTTTGTTCCTTAACACGCGTGAAATATTTACTATGTGGATGTTTTGTTTCTGTCACATCCGGCCCAGGGAGGGCTGGTATGTAGACATGAACTGTGATATGGACACAATGTTTATAGGTGCATCCATGCCTTTTTGTGTTCTATATTATCCAGTCTAAGGTACTGTGGTTTTGTGTTGGGTTATGTATTATGCCTAAATGTATATTGTCTGTTAGCACCACCCTCTGGACTCCAGTAGGAAGCACAAGGTCTAAAGAGTATGAGTGTAGAAAAAGGCTTGTTAGGTCTAATTGCCTAGTGCTACCAGCTGGTGTTAACAGCTTTATAAACCATTGGGTCCAGAGGGTGATGCGGTTCATTAATGATTTGTCATGTTGGTTTGCTGAGTTCCAAGATGAAGTGCTCTTTATGTAAGTAGTGTGAGAAATATGTGTTGTGGTAGCTGGAGTATTGCGTATCCTCTGTGTAAGTGATCTTAAGCATCTATGCCGCTTTAAGAGAATAGGAGTTAGACATAATCGTTGTGGCTCCTGTTAATTTCGTACACTCTGTGTCTGCCTGTGTTCATATACCATAGTATTCTGAGACTTATATATCCGTTGTGCCACTCGCTACCATTTCCTGCATCTCCTGCATACATGTACCAAACTGGACTCCATTATAATTAAACTACACCACCATCTACTGCCTGCTTGGCCTCTCTCTACACCACACCCAACTGTGACAGTTTCAACTTACCAGGCACCATTGCTGCATTAGCAAGCATTTCCTGGCAGACAACACACAATGGATGAGGGTATGCAGCTATGGCGTTATATCAACGCCAAATGTCGCGCGAGCGCAGTACATCTCGCGCAAGCAACATATATTATGTTTGAGAGAGCGAAGGACTGGAGTTGCAAGAGCAGAACTGTAGTTGCGAGGAAAATCCATGTGTGTCGCGCACGCAGTACATCTCGCGCAAGCAACATATATTATGTTTGAGAGAGCGAAGGACTGGAGTTGCAAGAGCAGAACTGTAGTTGCGAGGAAAATCCATGTGTCGCGCGCGTGCAGTACATCTCGCGCAAGCAACATATATTATGTTTGAGAGAGCGAAGGACTGGAGTTGCAAGAGCAGAACTGTAGTTGCGAGGAGAATCCATGTCGCGCGAGCAGAAACTTTGTGTCACGCGTGCATCCACTACATTGCGCATGCACAGCAAGAGTGTTGTGTGGAAATTGCAATTAAGACGTTGCATGTATAACTTTGAGCAAGCCAAAATAATGTTGCAAGCAGTAAATTACTGCGAACGAATACGTTTTTCACACACTAAAACTATTAATCAAAATCAAGATTCTGCCCATTACCCACACGTGTCGTGAATGCCTACTCTCATGCAAGTTTCCAATCCACTCGCAACGTCATCTTTGGTCTCAGAATTGTATATATTTTTGATACAGGTAACCATCAGTTCAAACATATTACCAATAAAATGGACTGGATTATTCCATTGAATGCAATTGTTCGGCTTTATTTGTTAAAAATCCACTGATTGGATCTGGCACATTTCAACCATCACAAAAAACATCCATCATGACAGGTGTTAATCCAAATCCCCAGATTTTTTCATTGCATCCTATTAATTTTATTACATCCTAAAAACTCTTAATTTTGTTATTTTTTATTGACCATGGTGTAAATTATTGCAAGCAGTATACTTTCACTTCTTAATCATGTAATAAAAAAGTTAATGATTTCTTTTAACTTGTTTATGTAATTTACAGTAAACCATCATCTTACTGTGCCTCGTTTACACTTTTTCAATCGACGCCATCCCGCAGTGAAGTATTATATATTGCACAAACAAATATTTTACATACAAATATATGTATTATATGGGCATATGTTTCATACATATATTTACATATTCGATATTGGTTTTAATATGTCCAAAATATATGTAAATATATTGACATAATTATAGGTGTTAAGTTTATCCTTTATTTTACCAGGCAAGTTGATTGAGAACACTTTCTCATTTGCACCAACTGCCTGGGGAGAAGGGGGGGGGGGTGAATGAATAAGCCAATTGAGAGATAGGGATTATTAGGTTGTCATGTTAGTATGAGGGCCAGATTGGAAATTTGTATAAGATAATAATTGTCTTTTTCACAGTAGTTAATGTACGGTGAAGTCAGCTAAAATGGTAAATTTTTTGGTAAAGGGCTTATAATTCCATTAAATAAGCTATGCATTACATCAAATGTAATTTTTCTGCCCTGCCTGCCTAGAAAACTCAGACCAATCAAAACTCTTGTTACAAGTCAACAAGTGTTGAGGAAACAATGCAAGATCAGTTATTGTGATTTGCTCTAAAGATATTAGGAGGTATGACGCTACAACATTATTTTTCCCATTTTACCTGATGGCCCAATTTAGCTGACTTTACCCTAATGCAATATGGCCTAAACTGGTGGTTATTTTTGGCTTGTTCCCTTGCCAACAATAGTTATAAACTCACAATAACAAAGAGATTCTCATTAAAATAATTTCTTGAATGTTTATTCCATGATGTGTTTATGAGAAATGCTTAACATACTGCATATTCATATATATCATAATCTTAACAAATAATATTACATGTTTAAATATACAATATGCAATGTATTACATATTCTGAGAAGCACAAGTTATATATTTCATGAAGATATTTAGGACACATATGTACGTATTTGTTGAGGAATCCTATACATATGTATACTATTTCATGAGTTTTCCGTGTGGAATTGGGATAAACAATTCCAGACGAGAATTAGGTAGCTGTATAAAAAAAGCTATTTCATCTCAGATATTAGTCCAATCAATGGCCTTTTAACAAATGAGGAAAACCAAGACTGCTCAAAAACCGCGACCAACTGCATTCAAATGGGACAATCCAGGCTATTTCATTGGATGAATGTTTGAACTGATGTTTACCTGTATGAAAAATATAAAAAATTCCCACACCGAAGCTGACATTGCGAGTGAAATGGAAACTTGCATGAGAGTAGACTTTTCACGTGTGGGCAATGGTCAGTTTGTGGATGACAGAAAGGTACAGAGTCTTGCTGATGTTTACTTATAGTTTGTGACAAATGTATCCTTTCGCAGTAATTTACTGCTTGCAATTTTTTTGCTTGCTCAACGTTAGCAATGCAACGTCTTAATTGCAAGCTCCACACAACACTCTTGCTCTGCATGCGCAATATAGCAGATGCTCGCGCGACACAAGGTTTCTCCTCGCGCGACACAAGGATTCTCCTCGCAACTACAGCTCTGCTCTTGCAACTCCAGTCCTTCGCTCTCTCAAACATAATAGATGTTGCTTGCGCGAGACGTTCTGCGTGCGCGCGACATTTGGCGTTGATCTAACGCCATATGCAGCATCCCCACCCCATGTAAGTCCAAATTCCAAATAGTTTGCAGTATATTGCCTTCGAGCAACATAATTTGCTTTCTTGAGATGCGGTTGTTCAGCCTCTGTGTTGAAAGAGAGACATCTGACAAACCTGTCCATTTTAGAAGTAGAATTGTTATCTAGCTAGCTAGCAATTTTAAATGATTGTGTGGGCCTGTACTGTATGCGTTTCTGAGAATCACTACTCTGGCTACAGATGCCGTGAGCACCTAAATGTGTGCCAGTTTAGGTTTCAACCAGTAAGCATTGGGAACAATGCCCCAGCGCTCCCTCTCTTCCTATTTGCAAAGACAATCGAGTTCAATACATAATTCAGACAATTTTAATAAGCACGGATAACATTTAATCATGCAATCTTACACAACTGAATAATATGATTTAACTGAATCCAGTAGTCCTGACATTAAATTTTTTTATTATATACTTTTTTATAACTTGATGAAAAATTTGCGGCACACTTAGGGAGTCCTCACGGCACACAAGTGTGCTGCGGCACATGGGTTGAAAACCACTGCCATAGGCCACGCCCACTTTGACGAATCAGTACCCCACTGTAGGGGTGGCCTCAGGAGTGGCCCGAGATGGTACCCTCTAAAATTTTGTACTTGTAGCACCCCCAGTAGCCAATATTCGTAAAATGTGTTGGGGAGCTTCGGAGGGTCATGGCAAACAGGACTCTAAAGTTTCACAATAGCATTTGTTTTGGCCGAGATATGGGAAAATTTGTGTTTTCATAGAATGTACAGTTTTACTACACAAATTTGTGTGTAATTTGCGCAATTTTTATCCAATAAAACCTAATTTGATAGCTTTTTGTCAGCCTTGGACCCCTAAATATCCAGCAATACATAACCAGTAAAACTACATTCTGATGTCCTAATTTGCTCTGGAGTGAGTCTGAGGCAGAGTCAGGAGCTTGTCAGCTGGATGTGAGGGCAGGAGGATGGAGGCTGAGGTAAGTGATTTAAGGGATAGTATAGATTAAAGGGGACCATTATGAAATTATATAATTTGTCTCTGTTCTTAAATTGTTGTAATTATTTGACTGTCTTGCGCATCCGGCAGCTCTCTCTTACTCAGGGAGTGCAGGGTCGAGCTAGGGCAAGTACTACGGCATAAGGTTATATGGATGCACTTCATACGATTTTGTGAAATAACAATAATTTGCATGAAAAATAATGTTCTTTCGCAAAGAAACCTCCCAAATCTGGAATCTTAACTGCTTTTGGTGCATAACATAAACATTTTGTATGATAAATGTCATTTGTGTGGTTTCAAACATAACTTTTCTGACATCTATGCCCCAGAAAAGGTGAAAATGTTTTGCCCTATCCCTTTTCAACCTGCAACTCTGCAAGGTTTTTGTATACTTACGTTTACTTTCTTTTAAATCCTCTTCCTCATACTTATCAAAGTAATTCAGTGGAGACGGAAGCCATGCTTAATACAGCGCCAGTTCCGGAGGTTCTGCCTGCTGTGCCTCAACCAGGGGTCCAGTCCCCTGCACTTGAGACCGGAGCTCTGTCCCCCTCGGCATTACCAAAAAATATATATATATATATTTTTAAAAAATACTTTGGAACTTCACATCCTAACAGACAAATGCATCAGAAAAGTAACATAAATTGTTGAACAAACAAATATATTGATTAGAACTCTTTTTATCAACATAAGCATACATTAATTTGGACTTTACAACAACTAATATAAGCAGGGTAAATTATTCTCATGACAAATGCCTACTGGTATAAAAACTTCTATCCAGTAATTATTGGTATAATTTTCAAATATTTTTATATTTACACTAAACAAAAATATAAATGCAACACTTTTGTTTTTGTCTCCATTTATCATGAGCTGAACTCAAAGATCTAAGACTTTTTCCTCAATGTCCTCAAAAGGCCTATTTCTCTCAAATATTGTTCACAAATCAGTCTAAATCTGTGTTTGTGAGCACTTTTCCTTTGCCGAGATTATCCATCCACCTCACAGGTGTGGCATATCAAGATGCTGATTAGACAGCATGATTATTGCACAGGTGGGCCTTAGGCTGGCCACAATAAAAGGCCACTCTCATCACACAGCTCAATGCCACAGATGTCGCATGTTTTGAGGGAGCGCCCTTGCAGTGATTGAAAGCAATAACAGGTGGATTCATCAACACGGCCAGCTACACATCCTAAGGAATCACAAACAAAGCGGAGCTGGTCATGGTCCTGAATCCACCTTTTTGCCTTTAAATCACTGTGTGGGATCTTCATAAAAAAGTGTTGCATTTATATTTTGGTTTAGTGTATATTAGCATAACAGTCATAAATAAAATAAAAATCTATTTTAAAATTTCTGGATTTGAGGATAAATTGTAGGAGGGGTTTAGTTAGGAATTAATCACTTCCTGCATTGTGAGTGACAGGAAGGAACACAACACTCATGAGTGAGACTTGCTGAGGTAAACATCACCAGCCTTGTGTGAAGAATCTGTCATTGACATTGCAAGACATTGCAAGACAGGAATAAAAAAAACTCTAACATTGTGTATTTGAAATGATAAAATTAAAATGGGTATAGGTAAGCTTCATTTCACAGTATTTTCATCCATATCATATAAACAATTTTGTCTTCACCTCTGTCTTTAAAGAGGCAGTGAAGGCAACAATCTTGTGTCATTGTCCAAATACTTGTGGTGTATATCTCTAAGACTGTAAAAATATAACTTTCATATTGCCCTTCTAAAACAAACTCATAATACCTGAGGTTCATTATTGCATCCAAATTAAAATAGATAAACAAAAAGGGAATTTGTGTTTGTGTGACAGGCCTAGTTATTTCCACTGCAGTAAACTAATGATCTCTCTCTCTCTCTGCTAAAGATGAACCCTCTGCATCACAGGAAGACTGACCTGGAGCTGTCAGCTCACCACACTGATTGATGTCGCTGATCAAGCCTCATATCTCTTCTTACTCAAAATACGTGACTTAAACCAAAACCAATCTGTCAGAGGCTCTAGAGAGGTGTGTAAAAAGTGGGAGACTTATAAAGACGTTATTCAAAATTTAAAACATTGTCCTCTATTGTTGCCATAGCTGCATTGTTACAGGTTTGAATGCAGGGTGCACATTTCTTTAGTGGCGACCTGCGGTTTGGGACTGCATTATGTTAAGTGTGCAGACTAGAGGAAGGTGTCTGCTCTGCAGACTCAACTGGTGCTTTCGTTGTAAACCAACATTCTCTGCCTGTGGTCAGTCTCACATTGCTTGTGTGAACAGAGATGGAAAAAACATGCAGACCCCCTAAAAAAGATCTTTGTGGTCAGATGTTTCCACTCAACATCAAAACAAAAAACATCCTGCCACCTCATGAAAGGCATTAACATTTTTCACAGTTTATTACCAATATTTAGACTTTGTATATTATGTTTATTACTTTTCTTTTAACTATGTTTCTAAATATTATGTTAATGTGATGCCTTTGCAAAGCTTTGATCACGTTGTTATGTTCACTAGGTCTATTTCTCATAAATAAAAACATTCAGTCTGATTCTTCAAAAATTGTGCAGTCGTGGTCAAATATTTTGAGAATGGCACAAATACAAATTTTCACAGTCTGCTGCCTCAGTGTTGATGATGGCAGTTTGCATATACTCCAGAATGTCATGAAGAGTGATCAAATTGCAATGAATTGCAAAGTCCCTATTTGCCATGAAAATGAACTTATCTCCAAAATAAAAACATTTCCACTGCATTTCAGCTCTGCCACAAAAGGACCAGCTGCCATCATGTCAGTGATTGTCTCGTTAACACAGGTGAGTGTTGACAAGGAAAAGGCTGGAGATCACTCTGTCATGCTGACTGAGTTAGAATAACATCCTGGAAGCTTTAAGAGAAGGATTGTGCTTGAAATCATTGTGCTTTCTCTGTCAACCATGGTTACCTGCAAGGAAACACGTGCCGTCATCATTGCTTTGCACAAAAAGGGCTTCACAGGCAAGGATATTGCTGCTAGTAAGATTGCACCTAAATCAACCATTTATCAGATCATCAAGAACTTCAAGGTGAGAAGTTTGATTGTTGTGAAGAAAGCATCAGAAAAGATGCTTAGGAATCAAAAGGTGACCGATCTTTCTCAGTAGTCACCCCAAAGCTCTGGATCAATTTACCTTTAGACATCAGGACCTCTCCATCTTTGGTTGCTTTTAAATCCAGTTTAAAGACCTATTTTTACTCTCTTGCATTGCAGTAGGGTTGTGTATGTATTTTAAATTAGTCTGTGTTGTATGTTATGTCTATATATATATATATATATATATATATATATATATATACACTCACCTATACACTCACCTAAAGGATTATTAGGAACACCATACTAATACTGTGTTTGACCCCCTTTCGCCTTCAGAACTGCCTTAACTCTACGTGGCATTGATTCAACAAGGTACTGAAAGCATTTTTTAGAAATGTTGGCCCATATTGATAGGATAGCATCTGTACATGCTAAATTACAAAATGGGGCAAGGATTTTTGGGGAAAACCCAGTGGAGGCCTGAGGAATTATCCGCAGAGCAAACAGCACATATGGGTGCACACATGATAACACAATTACATCAGTCTTCAGCGATCAGTCGCCTCAACATTGATTTCAGTGACTAATTAAAGTGCTCTGCTAACCAGAGACAAAGGGTGTACCGTGGTTGTTGAGAATGTTATTTGGGATTCGACTGCACAAATGAAAGAATGTCTTATATATTGCCTTGGAGTTTGCCCATCAGAAGGGTATCGCTTTGGGGAACCGGATGACATGGTGCACCATGAGCAGAACGTACTCATGACCACTGGTTGACTGAGGAAATGGTCCTAATATGTCTAGGCCTATGTGCTCAAGTGGCACTTCTACGATGGGCAATGGGATGAGGAGTCGTTCTCTGACAGACCGGACACTGACGACCCAACTCCCGCACCTCTGTTACCATGCCTGGCCAGGAAAATGGACCGGAACCTTCTCTATGGTGTTCTTAGGAGCTAAATGTCCATCCTGGGGATGTGTATGTGCTAAGTCCGGGATGGTTGAGAATTAGGCAGCCGGTTGCTGTTCCCTGGTGCGCGGCTACCCATCTACAATCAGGACCTGTCCAAAGCAGTGTTTTAGGTTGTCATCTTCCAGTTGCTCCTCCCAGAAAGACCCCTGCCATGCAACCTACTGGGAAAGCTTTACAACAGGGTTATGTAAATCAAGCCACCCACCTTCCTGGACTGAGTCGCCACCCTCCTCAACGGCTAATATCCCAGAGTGAGGTTTCTCGACGTGTGCAAAGCATGCTCCCCTTTCCCTCTTTGTGGTGCCTTGGGTGGTGCTGTGTGCTGGTTCAACAGAGCCTGAAATCCGGGCCACTCTCATACTAACAGCAAGAGTACCAGCAGCCGCACAGCAACCCCAGCAGTGACGATCCACTTCCCTGGTGGGACAGCCACGGACGCAGAGGTACCTGGCACCTGTTGTATGTGAATTTCATTTTTTAATCAAGGACTATATGGAGCTAAAAGAGTCTCAATAAAGATAAAAAAAGATAAATGCACACACTACATTCACATGCACACACATGATTCATAAATACACACACAGGATACACAAATGCACACAAAAAATGTAAAAAGCACAGAAGATTCACAAATGCATACAAAATTCACAAATGCACACAAAATTCATAAATACACACACAATTCAGAAAGGCAAACAAAATTTACAAATGCACACAAGATTCAGAAATGCACAGAACAAGATTCAGAAAGGTATTTCTGATGCACACACAAATATATCTTGATTTACGAACTGCTTCCTGTCTGTGAATGTCACTACAATTTTGAGACTCCCCTGACGTGGCTCGACACACATGCATTTTTTTAAACAGGGAATGATTTGCAACCAATCAGATATCTCCCTTGTTTTAGCCAATCACAAGAATGCACCCTACGTGGGAAATTGTTTACTTATAAGCCAATCACATGAACGCGTTCACACAGCGCCGGGAGCCGAGAGTGTTTAACTATAGATGGCTGCATATATGAAAAGAAATCACCTAACCCTAAAAAAATTCTAACAAAAGGTTTCTCAGCTGTTTTTTGTTGTATTAGGTGTCCTAAATAACATACTAAAAGTTTACCAAAGTTTGACAACTAGAAAGGTGTAATTTTTAAGATGTCATCCAAGTTGGGCAGGAAGCCCTTAAAATATCCTAACTCCTTCTTTATTTGACCTAGCCAAGTAATATTGGTATCTAACCCCATGTTTTCTGGGTCTATATATCCATTGAACTTATCTAAATTGCACTGACAGGATAACAAACTTATGGAATACATGATTTTGTGAGATGAATGTAAGGTTTTATCTTTGTTTGGGGTGAACCAGAGATGTAAACAATTTAGCCTATGTCATGTAACTCCTACTCAGTATGTGTTTTTGGACACATACCCTTTTTTTGCTAAAACACAGACTTTGCATTCAATGTAAAAGGTATTGCACCCAAAAGTAACTTAAATTGGATTTGTATAACTTAGATCATAAAAAAACTAAGAATTTGCCTGAACAGAGGCCTGTGTGTGAACCCTCTAAAATAGTCACTCATTTCACTTTGAATAAGGTAATACATCTGTAATGCATCCTCTTTAGATGTTTTGGAGGGGCATTTTACTAAACCCAACAAAACTAATTCATTATTTTCAGCAACTGACATTGTTTAATTGGCTTGAGGAAAAAGTACACTCCAAATGCAATTTTGACCATGAGTCATGTTATTGTAAACCAAGAAACTTGCATCATCATACTACGATCTTATTTCAGTAAACAAGAAAAAGATGAGGAATCCCAGAAACAAGCGATCATTCAAACAGCTGCGCGATTGATCAAAAGTGATATCAAGTCCAACGTCCCATCCGTTCCGGATCAGTATCCGAGCGCGACTCTGCCCTTTTCGTTTGTTCCTGAGACTCTCTGTACAATTTTGAATGGTCTATTTGTGGGTAAGGAGACAAGCCGAAAGGTTGCAGGAATTGGACAGGCAATTGTCCAGACAGCACGACCACGTGCTGTGGTAGCTCCATTACAACTTCGCCTTGCAGTGCAGGCACATCATATGTATCGGTCACAATTCCTGGTGGATACCCTTCATGGAATGGGATTTGCTTCATCATACAAGGAAGTTTTGCGTTTTGAAAAGAATGCAGCAGATTTAGTTGGCCTAGATATGTTAGCGGATGACATAGATGTGCTGGACATAGCACTTCTTTTTGCTGGGGACAATGTTGACCACAACATCCTAACTATTGATGGTAAGGGGACCTTCCACGGAATGGGAATCATAGCAGCAAACACTCCAGGATGAAAAAAGGACCGTATCATTCCAAGGAGACACATTACCAACCTAGATTTTGTAGTGCAAAGTAAAATCCCAATCATAGAATATCGCTTTGCGAAAAATGTGCGCCAAACTATTGTGTTCAATGACCTCCCAGCACTGATCAACTGTGAAAGAACAGTTGATGTCCTGTGGGAGCTCTCACTGAACTTCAAAGAACAAACCCCAGGGTGGCAGGGAATGATGCATATCATTCATCAAGGACTAGAACATCCAGGCCAATCATTAGTTGTGTTCCTGCCAATGATTGACCTGTACTCTGGAGACAAACTGTGTATTTTGTCCACCTTGGACTTTGTTTGTGGCCTGGCTATCAAACACAATGCTCCACCCATTATTACGTTTGATCAGCCACTGTACTGGAAAGCAGCAGAGATGATCATGGATGCACCAAAAGGTAGTCCCCTGAAAAGCATAGTCTTAATGCTTGGAGGTTTTCATACTTTTATGAACCTACTAGTGCAATAGGCTCATTGATGGAAGGGACAGGACTCAGGAACATTATGGAAGTTGTCTATGGATCAAATGCCGTCCAGCACATGATGACTGGAAAGTCAGTGCAAAGAGCTTTTCGTGGAAATTTGCTGTTGGACAGATGTCTCAATCACCTGGTTGTGTCAGAGCTGCAGGAGGATGACTCACAGTTTGATTTATTGGTGAACCAAGCTGGAGAGATTTACTCGTCCATGGTAATAAAAGAAACAAATTTGGAGTGTGCTGTAGCATCAGATATGCTGAACCAAATCAAGGAAAAGGTGGACACAAAGAGGGCAGACTTTAGCACAAGGTCAAAAACCAGTCGGCTGTGGGTAAACTATCAGAAGATGCTGCAGACAGCCCAAGCTCTGATCAAAGCAGATCGTACAGGATCTTGGAAGATGCACTGGAAGATGCACTATTTCCAAGAAATGTGCCAACTCAAGACCAGACACCCTGATGTACATGAGAAGTTTTCCAGGGGTTTCCATGTGATCCGCCGAAGCAACCAGTACTGGGCAGGCCTTAGCTCTGACCTTGTCATCGAGCAGACATTGATGCGATCCTTGAAAAGCAGTGGAGGCTTGACCTATGGAAGTGGAATGACTGAAGAAATGCGAGCATTGTGGACCATGTCTACACCCATCACATCTGAATACAACAACGACATGCAGGAATTCAATGACTTCACCTACACAACCAGCGAGCAGCAAAGAGAATCCTCAGAAGCAAGAATGAAAAGAGATCACTCTGATCAGAAAGGATCAAGGAAAAGCTTAGCATTTAACATTGTAACTGGTGTTGTTGCCAAAGAGGAGTTGAATGTGCATGAGTTTGAGACTGTTGGCAATGAGATGATTGAAAAAAGGATTGGATTACCAACTGGAAGATGTAATGAGCTATGAGCTCTGCTCATTTCCTGCAGCCCTGTTTGAAGGAAAGGAAATCTTCCGTAAAGCCAACAAGCCCCAACCCGCAGAGGCAGTCATTGAGTTCGCAAGCAAGAAATCTAACAAAACTGTCCTGGATTCCATCCCACCAACTGAGCATTATGTCCTTGATGGTGGCTCCCTAGTTAACCGCTTGGCATGGAAAAAGGGTGACAGTTACGGTGCCATTGCACAGTCATATGCAGACTTTACCATACGCCATTATGGTACAGCAACAGTCATTTTTGATGGTTATAGCGAAGGTCCTCCCATCAAAGACAATACGCATCAGAGACGTGGTGAAAACGCTCATCCCATCGTTAACTTCAATGCAGAGATTGAGTTTGTGGGTAGAAAGGAAGATTTCCTTTCCAGGTCTGGCAACAAACGAGAACTTATCAATCTTATGAGCGTGGAGCTGGAGAAGAAGGGCTGCACTGTTATTAATGCATCAGGAGATGCAGACGTGGACATTGTCAAAACTACAGTCAAGGCCTCAGAACATCAGCCCACAACCTTGATAGGGGTACAGACTTACTCATTCTTCTACTCTACTATGCTGGGATGAATAACAGAGGCCTCTATTTCCGTTCAGATAAGTCCAAAGCTACTAAAGTGTACAACATCACTGAGATGAAACAAGTCCTGGGTATTGACTTGTGCTCCCAGTTGCTGTTTATTCACGCCTTCACAGGATGTGATACAACTTCACACATTTTTAGTGTTGGCAAACAAACAGCATTCCAGAAACTTGTGAATGGTGAATCAACCATCCAGTCCTGTGCAAATGTGTTTCTGCTCCCACATCAAGCAATGAATGTCATAGAAGACTAGGGGACCAAGGCAATGGCAGTGTTGTTTGGCGGAAAGTGTACTGATTCACTTGCCTCTTTGCGCTACAACATTTTTAGCAAGAAAATTGTTACCGCCAAATCATTTGTTAACCCAGAACGTCTGCCACCAACTGAGTCCTCAACCAAATACCACTGCCAAAGAGTTTACTTACAGATCATGGTGTGGATTGGAAAGGTGACATGAAAACAGTGGATTGGGGATGGAAACTGGTGGACAACCGGTTCCTGCCAGTTATGACCAGTAAGACTGCTGCCCCAGAAAGCCTCCTGCAGATGATCCACTGCAATTGCACAACTGCCTGCCGAACACAACGGTGCAGTTGCAGGGCATATGGACTACCATGCATGCCTGCTTGTGGACCATGTCAAGTTGGGAACTGTGAGAACCACTATAATCAACCTCTATGGGAGGAAGAGTGTGACGACTAATGGTAAATCTAGGGAAGGTCACAGTACAAAAAGTACATAAAATAAAACAGAATAAGAGGAAACGACTGAACAAAAATAGGAAAAGATATGTATAAATAAGAAGAGTGTTAAAAAATATACAAAACCAAAGGCAAATAAAAAATATTAAAAAATAAAACACAAAAAAATAAAAGGGGTTAGCGGTACTGAGCCTTCACGTGGCAGCCCTGTTTTGACAAATTTTACAGTGCCACACAGTTGTAGTAAATTTATTCATTATTGGAATCAAAAGAATAATTATGAACCACAGGAACTACAGAAACCACCAACACTAGGCAATATTATATGAGAAAGGAGAACTATGCAATTCCTTAAGGGAAATTTTACTTATTTTTCACATAAATATGCTTGTAACCAATTGCTTTAATATATAATATTACTTGAAATCACGTATCTACCATGCAAATATGCTAATTATAATTTTACATTGCCAAAACATGTATCAGGCACCAGTATTCCTGGTCTAGGAGGAATACAAAGGAGTAATGATAATTTTAAGGACCTGACGGCCGCCATTTTGAAAATGGGGCCTTTCTTGGAGTCAAACTTTGGTAAACTTTTAGTATGTTTTTAAGTACATCTGATAATGTAAACCACTGAGAAACCTTTTGTTAGATTTTTTGGGGGGGTCAAGCCATATTTGCAGCTAACTACTAAGATTAACAGTACTGATGAAATGACAACTGTTTTCTCTGCCTCTGCCAAGCATTTTCTGATCAAATTTAAGCAAATTTAATGAAAGACATTACTAGACATTTCACTAGACATTTTAATATTTAAGTTGATTGACTCATGTACAGACTGATAAAAATATGTTGCTACAACATAAAATTATTAAACTGAAACCCATGTCTCTTTCACAGCTTGTTTGTTGCATATGGGGCTGCTGTTTTGGCGGCTGAATTGGGACCTACACAATATTAGGCAGGTGGTCATAATGTTATGGATGATCGGTGGATAATTTCTATGTAATATTCATGTTTGAATTATCACTGTAAGTAGTGTTACATTAAAGAGACATTGGTGTCAGTTGGGGTAAAGGTAAATAAAATAATATGTCTTATGTCTATACATCAATGTCTATAATTATTAAAAAGCACACGACAGGTTTCGAATCAATGACCTACCGACCGTAAGGCAGGGACACTACCGCTACCCTATTCCAAACACGCTGTTCATAAGGTACTTTAAAAGATATGACTATGCAATTTTATGTTGTAGCAACACATTTTTATCAGTCTGTACATGAGTCAATCAACTTAAATATTAAAATGTCTAGTGAAATGTAATGTCTTTCATTGCTGAAATTTGAGCTGAAAATGCTTGGCAGAGGCAGAGAAAACAGTTGTCATTTCATCAGTACTGTTAATCTTAGTTAAACACTCGGCTCCCGACGCTGTGTGAACGCGTTCATGTGATTGGCTTATAAGTAAACAATCCCCCACGTAGGGTGCGTTCTTGTGATTGGCTAAAACAAGGGAGATATCTGATTGGTTGCAGATCATTCCCTGTTTAAAAAGATGCATTTGTGTGTCGAGCCACGTCAAGGGAGTCTCAAAATTCACACACAAATGTAGTGAGGTTCATAGACCGCAAGCAGTTTGTAAATCAAGATATATTTATGTGTGCATCAGAAATACATTTTTGAATATTGTCCTGTGCATTTCTGAATCTTGTGTGCATTTGTAGATTCTGTTTGCCTTTCTGAATTGTTTGTGTATTTATGAATTTTGTGTGCATTTGTGAATCTTCTGTGCTTTTTAAATTTTGTGTGTGCATTTGTGAAATTTGTGTGCATTTGTGTATCCTTTGTGTGTATTTATGAATCATGTGTGTGCATGTATGAATCATGTGTGTGCATATGTGAATTTAGTGTGCATTTATCTTTATTGAGACTTTTAGCTCCATAGGACTAGGCTTAATCTGTGTTTGCAAAACGTCTGAGGGGACATGAGGAACGGTTTGTGAAACTCTGCCTTTGAACACGGATATTTATCTCCCGTCCCGGAGTCCAGAGGCACTTCTGATTTTTGCTTTTATCTAGTAGTTAATTGCTGGTGTCCAGGTATGAATTAATCACTTACTAGACAGATAGGATGAAAACCAGAAGGGTTTCAGTCCACAAGGAATGGAGTTATAATAGTCCTGTCCAGGGCCGTGCAGAGACATTTTTGGGGGCAGGGGCTCAAGTAAAAAAAAGGGCACCCTACACACGCGTATGCGCACACATGCATAGACGCACACACACCCTTTTATAGTGTCCATCAGTGGCGGTTCTACATTGAATCACACCCTGGGCGAGACCCCCTTCAACTTCGAGCGCCCCCCCTGACAGAAGGTCATCCTCAGCAGTGGGGCTAGCCAGACAATATATTAGCACATTACTCAAAGCACATTGCAGGGGGAACATAACACATAGGCTAGGGCTAGAGTTGCGTTACGTTACGTTAGGCAAGTGCTCAGCTGCAAGCTTCGCAGAGGTTGATTCCCATAATGAAGAGGTCTAAAACCCGCTGGTGCACAGGGACGAAAACGGTGAAAGGAAGAAGATAAAAATAACGGCAAGTATAGAGGTAAGTCTTCTCATCTCAGCCATTAAGTTGTCAAAAGAAATATAGTTAGTATTGTCCATCCCCTAGTATTGTACGTATCATTGCTGTCACTAAGCTAGTGCTAGCTAGTGACTGTTACTTTGTTAGTTTGCTTTGTAAAAACTAACAAACGTAAAAACATAACTTCACCGATCTACATGGATGCAAATGTGAAAAGACCAGTATCTGGATAACGTATGCTAGTTATAAAAAGTACAGTTGCTTTCTACATTCGTTATAAATAGCAGAAGTTCAGTTTAGTGAGTTGAGTTCACAACTAGTGCATACACACACAGAAACCATTTTGGTGCTAGTGTTGGTGTTCACCCTTCTGTACAGTTCCCCTCCAGGAATATACTAAAATGTGTGTTTTTGTTTTCAATTGGCCAGATGCACTCAGGCAATATTTGTAGGGGCCGGCACCTGCTGGAGAAAGGATGCCTGATCCTTCATGTTCGCCTCTCTCTGAACTTTGTAAGTACAACTAGTACTATTGTTGCTGTTTTTGTTGTTGTTGATGTTATTATTAGCTATTATTACTTTTGTAATCATATCACATTATTACTACTAATTGTAATCAGTATAATTATTTAGCCTTGTAGCAGTCTAATAGTAATTATAGTAGTGGTGGTAGTAATTGTAATTTATCTACTACAAGTTACATGGTCAGATAAAATGTATTTGTACAATGCAACTATGGTAGGACGATAGAACTGACCCAATGCAATTGTGTACCGAATAGCATGGATGAAGTCTGTGTTTAAAATACAGCTGCAGGAGAAGGGACATCCAGTAGTAGTTCAAGTACTCCAGGGACCAGTGACACACAGGCCAGGAACACACAGCCTGCATCAGGTGAGTCTATTTAATAGTATATATTCAAGCCACATCCATACTTTTAAGTACAACAGAAAAAGGTTAGTATGTATTAAAATACAATAGTTTGTTTTCTTAAAGAAGTTCAACCACATTCATGATCATTTCACTTATTTTACTTGTCTGGCTGTACAATATGCTTGAATACAGGTGAAGGTGAAGGGACATCCAGGACCACATAAAGCACTCAGGGCACCAGTGAGTCACAGACGACTGAGACCAGGGACACCATCCTGAATAACTAATTCAAGCCTACAAATAGAGATGCCACAAGTTAGTGTAGATTACTTTCATGGGTTGGGCTGAGTTCACAAATTTTGGGAAGTTACTCAGTAAGACCCTATTGACCAGGTAAATTAAGTTTATAACTTACCAGTGATCTATGAAAATGAAAAACATGACTACACTGTAAATAAATGTTGTAATTTGACTGGAAATCCACTGTAACAGTTTGCAGTTTTTTTACCTGCAATTGGAACAATGGGAAACATTCTAAAATTACAAGCTTATTTTACCTGGTCATTAGGGTCTTACTCAGGAACTTCCCATGAATTGTGAACACAGCCTGACCCAGAAAAGTAATCTATTACACTAACTTGGGGCATCTCTGCCTACAAACATCTGAAAAAATGTGCTAGAAGATATTGAAAACACATGGAAATCATAATAACATTCCATCCATATGAAACTAATTTCAACCACAGTTTTAGTCATTTTCACTCATTTAATTGAACACCACTGATCTGGCTGTTGCAGGTGAAGGGGCCACATCTAGCATTCCAGGCACCAGTGAAACACAGACCACTGAGACCAGGGACACTCAGCCTGAAGCAAGTAGGACCCTTAAATACTGTTTATTTGACCACTAATTAAAACTTCATTGACTTTTTTCCAAGTAAAACCATGTTGACATTCTTCATTCATTTATCTCAAACACTGCTGGTCTATTATACTCTATGTGCTGGTCCATATTATAGTAATGTATTTTTTTTTAAAGATTTCTAGTATGAGCACCTTTACATTTTATGGAGTTCATCCATGCTCTGAACCAAAGTTTGAGTGTGTAAAAAATTATTTAAAATAATTAAAAAATATTATTTTTGTTGTCCATGCATCACTTATTGTTTAACTGCAATGTAGAATAGTACAATTATAAGTGGGTAAAAAAAACTGTTATGCAAAGTAAAGCAGTTAATTTAATGTCTCTTTAGTGATGTTACGTATTGTCATTTCAATTAACAGGGCAAAGCTCACTATGGCAACGGGGGGCGCAAAACTCAATCTCGCCTAGGGCAACCAAAGGGCTAGAGCCGGCCCTGCAGACACGCGCGCGCACACGCGCGCGCGCGCACACACACACACACACACACACACACACACACACACACACACACACACACACACACACACACACACACACACACACACACACACACACACACACACACACACACACACACACACACACACGCAAAAGCACACCTGAAGGCTCATGCTGGGGAGAATTCTGCTGTAAATACATGGGCTAAGCTTTACTGTACAGCCAACACAGATTTGATTAACGTTACAATTCAATAAACCAAACACTTGTTTTTTTCCTAGTCAAATGGGGTACCACCACTAAGTGCTCCAAGTACCAACAGTGGTACACGTACCACAGTTTGAGAACCACCGATTGAGCCCAACAGCTGGTGTTGTATTGCTACAGTGGTTTTACTTATGAGTACAGTTCTAGCTCAGTTTTGATTTTGGAGACTTTTACTATGAACATTAACATAGCTAGATAGCTAGTTAGCCTGTGAAGTTGATAAACTTTTGCATGACAACCCATTTGTGACGAAACGACAAATAGTAACTACAGAACTGTAACGTGGAGTAGTTAGTCAGAACAGGCCATAGAAATCTATGGTACAGGCTACCTGAGTGTGTTGATGTCCTTTTACTTTATATTATTACATCCATAAACCTTACCCTACCCTTAACCACTCTGAAACCTTGCTGTTAAGCCCATCTAAAATATATTTATGTGACAGACTTTTCAATGCTCCACTGTAAAGCGTGGTTTGTCCACTGGGGGTTGCCGTAGGTGTGAGACTTACGTAACTTATGTTGTGAACGGGGCTAGTTGAGTTCGGTGAAGTGAATACAAGTGGTGATTCCAGATTGTGTCCGTGTTTCATTTCCATATAATCATACTAACTACGAACCCAAACATTACTCGGTTATATTTACATGCTCCTGAGTGAAGAGTGAAACCCAAATTAATATCTGGATATTTTAATCCGTAGTGGACATCATTTCACGGTCTAACGTTCCACTGTCTATAACATTTATTTAAATGAACAAAAACCTCTAAATTAGAAAAAGTCTATAGACGGGACAGTTATTAATATGTACGTTTCAAGCGTCAACACAAAAAACTAGGGTCCTGAAACTGTGGTCCTAGAACTGGGGTCCTAAATCTGCAGCCTCCTGTTGTGCAGGAACATACTACTGGAGAATACAGTGGACCTTCTGTTCCCCCTCCAGCGCTCCCTCCCCTTTCACCGTCTCATACAGCTTATGTGTGCACCGCACATTTTCAGCAAGCAGGGGCCCCTAGAGCTGGAGCGGGCGCCAATTCCCCAATTCCCCACACAGTGAAATGATAGATAATAAAAAACACTTTGCATCGCAGAGGATATTTTTTAAGTGCTTGTGCCGCCCCCACGTGACATAAAAAAATGACGCCTCGGGCGGCTGCCCAGTTCGCCCGTGCCAAAAACCGCTACTGGTGTCCATTTATTCCCATTACCCAATGTTGCCACAACCATTTATAATCACACACCATGTTCCGAAGTTGGGTCTAGTTTAGTCTCCTCTAATAGCTTATTCTTTAAAAAAGCACCAAAAGCATTCAGTGGTGTGTTGCATGAGTACCACCTGAGAATGTTTGTAGAGTACCATCTGTAACAGGTTTAGAGTACTATTCTAACGTATCTCTTTTACACTCACCTCCACATCCACACTACTGTCCCTCACTCCGACCGTCACCTGTCTGTAGCTCAGACACAAACTGCTGAATTGAAATAGGTCAAATCTAATGTATGGAGACAATAACTACCAATAGCAGTTCAGTATTTATGCTTGTTGGTCTAATGTAACAGCACATAGAAAGTGCACTAATCTGTATTTTGGAAAATGATCAAATGAATGGACTGAATATAAGATAACTAAAAGACATAACAACAACAGATTGTAGCTCAAAATTGTCTAAACAGGTGTCTTAATCTATACTTTCCATTTTATCACTCACCTCAGGATCCATCCACAGTAACTCACATCCATCTGACACTCCTGATTCTGGCTCAGACACACTGCATTAGTCAAATAATTCAGTCAGACACACACAGTGGCCATTCATGTAGTGCAGACTATGTTCTGATATATCTTACAGTTCACTTTAATGTGACTCCAGAAACATATCTTAGGAAAATAAATGTATATTTCTTCCTCTTAATGATGATAACATTAGAGCTAGCCATTGCAAATGGATGACAATTATGAGAATTAATAAATTAATAAAGCTAAAACAATCTAATATTGCACTAAATACCGCAAGGTTGACTAGTAGAAAGACCTGTACGCTGGTTGCAGAACAACATTAGCTACTGGTTTCATCTGGTCTAAATGAAAGTTCTCCTTACTGGCTAAAGTATAGATAACTACTGTAGCTAGCCAGCTGATTTTCTATCCAAATTATCTTCTTTCGCGCTGAAGTCAAATCGAGGCTATAGTGTATTAGCCTGGAAAAATCCAGACCCAAATCCTGAACGATTAAGGGTCTGGGATCGAGTAATGTAAATGACTCAACTCGAGGGGCGGCACCAAGCGTGCATTTGAAAATCTCACTGTACGCAATTGGATAACACTACGACCAATCACCAGTGGGTTTTCACTAACCCTATGGCGGAGCTAACTGGTAGATTAAACCCTTACCGTATCCGGTCTGCAAAACAGCAAAAACGTCCTTCTTAAAAAGTAACGATTCGAGCGCCGTCTTCTGTTCCTCTTTTAGCCAAAAAGCCAAGTCTAACTCGTTCATTGTATCGGCCAGAGCAGTTTACAACAACTGGTGTAGATCCATAGCAATGTTACAATGTTAACTAATGACTTCGAGGTCGCAGCGCTGTCGTCATCTGTTTAACACGCCTCTGGCACGCCTATATCCAATACACCGATGTGATTGGTGCAGGTCGACTACAAGGGCATAGTTAATGAGCAGAATTACTCGGTGCCAGAGTAACTTGCTGAGCAAATTCAAATTGTGCTCTCGCGGGAACTCTGGATTTCCATGGTAATACCCATGCCTTTTGAAAAGCTTTTGGTGGCAAACATGACTTTAAAATTACACTACAAAATGAGATAAATGTTACAGTATTTTTCAACATCAGCTAAATGATTTGGGAAACAATCTCTCTGTGGTGAACTATCTTACCCTGCTTTTCACCGTCTCTTAACACATCAATACGATGCTCGTGCGGGCAGGCAAATGTGACAAACGTGAAAGGTCACGTTGATAGCCAATTATGTCACATACCGGCATCAGCGCAGGTAGACGAGGCTACCAACCTTACTCCTATATTATTAGTTTTAAACATTTTTTATTCTCGAATAATTGATTTACACATTTATTTTTAAATGTTCATGAGTAATTTACGAAGCATTGATAATTTAAATGGCCACTCAAAAGGGCACTTTGGACGTTTGTAGGCAAAGGGGCAGGTGCTCAGGCACCCATAGCCCCCCCCCCGCACATGCCTGGCCCTGTCTTAAATGTGTATGTGACCTTGCCAGTCATAATCATGATGTTCCAGCATGCATATTTTAACAAAAATGTATGAACTTAATACAAGGATATGTGTATATTGTTTGCTGCTCTTGTCTCTCAATCATTACCAACAATGGCTTCTAAACACTACAGAAACTGTAGCATGTGGATAGAAAACAGTCAGAAAGGAGGCCTCAGCTGTCATGTTCTGTGTCTTTTACTGGTATCAAAGCAACCAATGAAGCCTGTTGATCCTCACTGTATAAAATACACCCATAACTTCCTGACTGTCACTCATTTATCACAGGAGAACTTCTCTCTGCACGAGGAGATGCAATCATCAGTAGCGATGAAGATATTCTTCAATTTCTGTCTGACATTTAGTTTAGGTATGTTTATTACTTAAGTGTAAACACTGCAGAACACTGTTCATGCAGGAACTACGCCTGTAAATTACAGAGATAAGATGACACTTTTAACCAATTCAAGTATTTTATGTTTTTCTTCTGTTTCTTTTTAAGGGCGGTCTCTTGCTTCAATGATTCAATCTGATGCCCTGAAGACATTCACACAAGGAGATAAAGTACATTTACAATGTCTGGTGTCAGGGGAAAGTGGAAAGTACTATACCTGGTTCAAAATGACAGGGGAAAATATTCCACTGTTGATTATATCTCTTTTTGCTCGCGCAAACACTTCAAAATCCTTTGGGGAATTTGACGACCGTCGGTTTAGTGCAGAAAAGAATGGGGATGTTTTTGAGCTGAATATTTCAGATGCAAAGGAGTCAGATACTGGGATGTATTACTGTGCTACACGGGGTTATGAAAACATGACTTTTGGAAAGGGTGTGTTTTTAAAGTATGATGGTAAGTTAAACAAATTTAATACAGTCTGGCTAGTTTCTGTGTAGAAATGGTGCCTCTCACATATTATCATGTTGATCATTGGTTGTAAAGGTACAGATAAAGGGACCCAGAATCTGATCCAGGAGTCTGTGTCTGAGTCAGTCCAGCCAGGAGACTCTGTGACTCTGAACTGTACAATACACACTGAGACCTGTGCAGGAGATCACAGTGTCTATTGGTTCAGACATGGCTCAGGACAATCCCATCCAGGAATCATTTATACCAATGGAGAGAGGAGTGGTCAGTGTAAGAAGAGCCCTGAGGCTGGGTCTCCTACACAGAGCTGTGTCTACAACCTAACCAAGAGGAACCTCAGCCTCTCTGATGCTGGGACTTACTACTGTGCTGTAGCCTCATGTGGGGAGATACTGTTTGGGAATGTGACTAAACTGTACTTTCAAGGTACACAATAAGAAACATGTCACAAGTATTACAAAACAATGTGAAAAACGTGTTTGTAAATTCCTTTCCTAGTTTTTAGGATATGTTCTACATTAAAGCATTAAAGTGTTGAATATATAATTTCACGTTTTTTCTGTCTCCATGTTTCTAAATTGTAAAATCTTCTGCAGCAAAACATAGAAAATACTAACATGCATTTGTTTCTAAGAATGAATATATGCCCTTAATTTTCTACCTTAGGTACTTTTCCTGCTAATTGGGATGACCCCAGGCTTCTGACTTTAATTGTGTCAAACATCTTTAGCTTGATCATAATTGTTGTCCTCATCTGTTGGAGATGGAGAAGATATTTTGTGTCATCACAGGGTAGGCCCTTTTACAATTAAATCATGTTTCAATTAAAATGGCTTCTGGCAACCTTCACCTGATATCCTTTGGATAACAAGCAATGTAATTACCGTATCATTACGGTAAAACGTTGGCACTATATAAAACAGTAAGATGGTCTAAAACCAACTGAAAATGTAGCAGATAAATAATGAGAAGAGTCATGTAGCCTAATTAATTCACAAGTTATAACTTCTAGGCTGGAATTGTGTTTTAAGAAACCAGTGGATTTTGAAGACATTCTCATAACATCTCTGGTCAAGCAGGTTCACCTCAACAGCCTCAAAGTGATGTCACAGCGCCTTCCTATCCTGAAAATGAGGTAGAACTTTATCTGTTTAAATATAAAAAAACTGTTTATTACATTGAACAGAACATCTAAAGTAAACACCAAGTAAAGAAACACTCATTAATGTGAAAAAGAAGAAAAAGCTAGTTACATGTCCACATTATTATTGCCATTGACTGAAAGAGGAAAAACAGCACTTATCTAGAAGTTGTCTACATCCATAAATTGCTTGGTAATTATTTGATTCTCTTTAAGCAGGCAGCACGTTATTTGTCAGGGAAAGTATGATCACTCTAGTGGGAGAGCAATGTAATTGAGTTGTTTCACTCTGTCCCCTACTAATAAATCCAGACGGACAATTGATGAACAATTGTTCTCCTGCAGCGTGATGCAGACATGCATTGTCAGTTTTTTGTAATGTTAACCCTAACCTTAACGTGATGGTTTGGAGTAATATAAACTGCGATCCCGCGAGATCCCGCAAGATCACGCACAGAGCACAACATGTATCGCCCATGGATGAATTAAGAGAATGCCTAGCAGCCGATAGTAGCAGCCATCAGGCAAGTGTTATTTAGATATACTTCTGGTGTACTTACAAACGTTTCAATGCCTCATTTTACAAGTACAGAACCTATTTGTATTACTGTAAAAGTTTGGTACCATTCCGGGCATTATTACTGGGGCTAGTTACGATATACACCCATGGTTCCATTAGCGCCTGCACTAAGCCATTCGGCTGATAGCACTAACTCGACCAATATTATAACAACAGAAAAAAGCTTAGGGGGGTTGTTTGGCCTGAGGTGAAGGTGCAAAGGACCTTAGGTTTATATTACTCCCAACCATCACTTTAATCCTAAAATTAACCTCAGTAACCTCATGCCTAACCTTAACCCTAAACTTAACCGTGAATGTTGCAATATAATTTCTAAGGATATGGAGTGTATGGAATGTGTGGAATGTTCTTACATGTATCCGTGAAACAAAATGTGCAGGTGCAACGTAAAAACAACCAAAATATGCTGGCATAATGTAATTAGTTTCCTGAGAACGTCATTTGGGAGAACATCTGAGATATACTGTTGATTTTCTGGCCTACAGCAGAGATGTCAGAAATGAAGCTTTAAACCCTTTAATCACATATACCACATAACATGGTTATTTGATTTATCACAAGAAATTGAGATTCTTCAATTTTGTGTAATTGTTTTTCATAAAGTTCTGTCAAGGGGATTAGTGAGAGAGCAGCCTACTAACAGAGACTGTCTAATAACTATTTACAGTGATTTATGCCCAACCTTTATTTCCAAATGTCCAGCCATCCATTCCAACTGTACTTAACACTGTAACTTGTTGTAAGGCATTCAACCTGAATAATTCTACTCAACAGAGAGAGAATGAAGAAAAGCTGACCTATGCTGCTATGGATTTTCCTGTGAAGAAGACCAAGAGAAGAACACAACCAGTGAGACTGACGAGAGAGATGGGGGAACCCGTGGTTTACTCTGCAGTGACATACCGTAGACAGGACTTTGAATGATTATACTATCAACATCAGCATTTTTATTGTTTTTAGTATTTGTAACATTAAAGAACACCCTTTCATTATTATGTATACTAACACTTTTAATAAACATACTTCTTATTTGGTAAATTGTAACATATGTTGTTGGTTTAGGGAAACTATGAAAAGCCCAAATTGTCTGTATGGTGACATCCTCAGAGGTGGACATTTACTTGAGTAAAAGTACTTTTCTGAGTAACGCTGAGTTCACAAGTTTTGGGAAGTCCCTACTTACGACCAAATGAATCAGGTAAGGGGAGCTCATATCTTACCAGTAACCTATAAAACAATTAGAAAGAGTAAAGGACATATCAATCATGGTCACTGGTAAGATGTGAACTCCTTTTACCTGAACAATTTGGTCTGAAGTAGGGACTTCTCAAAACTCAGAGTTACTCAGAAAAGTACTTTTACTCAGTACTTCGTCCACCTCTGGTCATCCTAGAAGATGTAGGACAGGGTTCAAAATAGCTATCACTAATTTTAGAGATGTGTTCAAGCTTCTCTGTTGTTGTTGAGCCAGCAGTTGAATCGTACATTTATCTGCATTGGCCGGACTTGGTAAAAAGATATTTTGAAAACAGATCAAACATTCATTAATAGAAATTAGTGCAAATTCTTAGATTATATTGCTCTTTGTATTTAGAGGCTTTTCTCCAACACACAGAATAAATAAATGAAGAATAATCAAATAGAGTTATTGGTTATTTTGTCAGGGTAATTATACAGACATTCTCACACTGTAGCTGTAGTTTAATGAGGCTGAAGCAGGTGCAGAGTTGACTATGGTTTTAATGATCATGAACTCAACAAACATATAACTGAAGGCAGGAAGACCAGAGCAGACATCCTGGCCCATTGTTTCTCAAATAGGGGTCCAAACAGATGTCCAGGGTGTGGTGCCCATGTTCCAAGGCAACATCACAGAAATGATGTGACTGGTATTTCAAGTATAATTTACAGTAGGGACATATAAGGCTAAAAGTAAATGGTTAACTGCCAACAAATAGTTTTAGATTTTTGAGATGTTTACAAAAGCAGAGTTTGTAAAGTGCACATATTTACAGAGCCCCACATGTGCAATATAAGATGTGAATTAAAGATATTATATTAATTGTACTGGTGTAACTGATTTAAACAATTGACATGAACAAAAAATATAATCTAATCTATATGGAATACCAATATCAGTATCCAAACGTATGCAAAGCCTAGACTCAAGACTAGACATTACTTAAGACAATCCTTTGTTATGTAATTGAAAGTGTTACATTATCTGTGTTATACCTCAGCTAATAACTAGATTATATTTATAGTTTAGGCTTATGAATGGGGTATGTAAATGCTCACAAACTCTCAAAACTAATGATCATTACCATAGGAAGGATGTCTCACTTGTGTACTTCTGTCGTTAAACCATTTTGGTCGCTCAGCGTGAGGTCCCTTCCATGTTATCTTCTCACTGAATAGGCTTTATGACAGTTAACCAACTAACCAGCAGAGGGCAGTAGACTTCCTTAAATGGGAAACGGACTGCACATGCACACTAATTTATCAGATAGATGGAGCCAGACAATTAACTCCGTTAGATGTGAAGTATGTTTTAGTTTCTTTAAAGGTTTTATTGATTTTTTTGGTTGATTTGTATTCATTGGATTTAAAAGTAACAGTAATTAAAACAAAGACAAAAATAACAATAAATTAAATTAATTTAATGAAAAAATAGCATAGCTAGTGCTGTTAAAGTAGCCAAGCTGAACAATTGGGTTTTGAGTCTGTTTTTGAAGGTGGTGATTGAGTCTATGACTACCCTCTATGACTACCCTCTATGACTACCCTCTATGACTACCCTCTATGACTACCC
>JACXGM010000965.1:0-39894 GCA_016801145.1 Umbra pygmaea | reverse complement strand
GTTTGAGCAATCAATGAGTCACACAACAATTTAATATACAACCACTCAAAAACGAACATGGATTCAATGTTTGTGTTTAGCACACCCGTTTCTCAATTAAGCTCTTAAATTGGCAGCATGTAGTTGCATGAAAGAAACAGAACGATTAACATGAAAACACAACTATGTTTGGGTGATGGTATCATCAGAAAATTGGATGTTATACTTTCTTGGACACTATATCCATTGTGTCTCAAAGTAAACCAGAGTACAGTAGTTGATTACATGCAATGTTTATAATGATGTGTGGTCGAAACTGTAAAATCAAACACAACAAACTAGATTGCTATGCCTTTTAACAAATGTATTTAACAGTAAGCTAACATTTACTCTGGAATTGTACAGTAACTCTATATTGAACTAGTACTCCAAACTGAAACGTTCCTCAAGTGCAAGATGGCCGTCTGCTACATGGACTAACATTTCGCAAACTCTTTCTTTAAAAAAATAAATGTTCACTCAGAAAAAAAATCACAAAACAAGTATCTTACAAATGCTGGCTGGCGGGGAAGAGTGCGGACAAGGGCCGTGGCAACACGAACAGAGAGCATATTGATGTTTCAACGTGGACTTTTCCAACTCCACGGACCGGCTGAAACACGTCAAGAAGATGGAGGATTGGAGGAAATGAACCGGAAACCCTCGGAAACGAAATCGAGATGTTTTTTCATAGGTGTTAACAACGTATTTTATATTTAGAGAATTTGATATTGTTATATAAAGTTCATGCAATTACATTAAAACCAATACGTTAGTTTATTAATGTATTATTTTAATTTTTATTTTGGGACAGATTCCATAGAGATAGATAGAGAATGAGTCCCATTCAAACATAACGAATGCGTTCTATTGAAGTAAAGTCTGAAAGTAGAACCAGCATACTCCTAAACAGAAACATTAAATGTTTTCTATGGGGGACCAAATATATAAATAATTATAGCCACAAGCGGCGATTTGCGGGTTCAACACTTTTCTCTCAATAGCGACTTCAAAGTAATTTCACTCAAATGTAATTCAACATGTAGTTATTATATATGTAAAGCGCCCCCTAGTGGTCAATATGAATGAAACTTGCAGGGCGTGGTTCAGTTACTTATGAGGACATATCCTGAGAGATTTGTCATGATTGGAGAATGAATATGCAATTAATAGTACAATTTATATAATGCCACTCACCTATCTTGCGCTTGTAGTGTTTGTATATGAAACTGTCTGGGTATATCTGGGATACATATCTTAACATATCCTGTGAGTTTTGTGTTGATTGGCCCTACAGTTGCTGATTTGTGTTCATTAATGACCAGAGCCACACCCCTTTAAAAGTTAATTGAGATATCAACATGGTTTAATCAACTTTTAATAAGCTTGGTCCAATGATGATTCACTGAAATTTTGGTGGCAATCGGAGCTACGGTGCAGGAGGAGATGTCAAAAATGTGTTTTTCTAAAAATTCAAAATGGCAGAAAATATTTGTAGGTGGACCTTAATGGTCCGTGAGGCTTTTTGTAGAGCACACTGAGCTACATCTGTGTGAGAAAGGCGTGGCCTTTCAAAGTTTACATTTTGAAGCCTTTATTACAGTGCCACCATTTGGCCGATTGGGTTCATATTTCTATGGAAGCACATGCACACCATTTCCAGTTACTAACCCAAGTTTCATGTTTCTAGCTCATTCCATCTCACGGGAATTTCAGCAGGCATGGCAAATAACAAATAATGATAATAACCATTTCACACAAAAACAATAGGGTTTTACCACTTTGTGGTTGAACCCTAATAAATCTCAATACGGAATTGGTTATATAAACTCATTACACTGTGGCCATAAAGGGATGGACATGGTCAGCAACAATTCTCAAGTAGCCTGTGGCATTAAACGATGCTCAATTGACGGGGCTCAAAGTGTGCCAAGAAAATATCCCCCCCACCATTACACCACCACCAACAGCCTGTTGTACAAGGCAGGATGGATTCATGCCTTCATGTTGTTTACACCAAATTCTGACCCTACCATCTGAATCTCACAGCAGAAATCAAGACCAGACAACGTTTGTCCAATCCTAGGGCATAGGAACAGGGGGGGACATATCCCCTTCAATGTTACAGACAGGCAATGTGGTCCCCCCAAGTAACAAGAATAATTTGTGAAAAACACGTGTCCCCCCCAATATCAAACTCGTTCCTACGCCCTTAGTCCAATCTTCTATTGTCCATTTGTGGTGGGCCCGTGCACATATAAAATATTTGCCTATCCACGCTAGATTTGCCCAAAGTGGCTAGCTTATGGTAGTATTTATGGGCGGGAGGCTTACACAATGTTATGCTACCTGATTACAACATAACTTTAGTGAATGGACCAAAGCTACCTGTTCGAAAACAGAAGTTTCAGTGGAGTCTTCTATCCATCTCTATTGGAAATACTGCTAAAATGTTCAGTGCGGTTCTATTGGCTGGTTTATTTCCACCATCCAATGACATAGACAACCCGGAAGCTTCCAAATTAACGGGAGCGGGAAACGTTTCGCCAAGCAATTTTTAGTCCATGATTTTTCTTTTTCTGAATTTATTTGGGCTGAATGCCGCTATGTGCGAAAAGAACAAGAAGGTACAATTTGTATGCAGAGATGTTGATTGCTTTAGATTTCTGCTTCTCAAGAAAATGCAAACAAAGGAGATTATAGATGCAACTTGATGTTTGTTATACGTTTCAGGTGAGCAGATGGCTCAGCACCGTCTTTGGAGATCAAACTATTCCAGAATATGAAGTTAACACACGAACGGTCGACATACTGTATCAGCTCGCAGAAGCAAGTGATGTTCGGTGCAAAGAAACATCCCTCTTCATTGAGGATCTACAAGAGAAAGCATCTGAATATCAAGCTGATGGTAAGGTGAACATACAATTAATTGTACCAAAGAGGTGCCTCAGTAAATGGGGCAGGATTGTTGTGACATTTTCGTCCCTCCTGCTGAAAAATCAAGGATTAAAAATGTCATTAAGCAGTTTTAAAATTTACCAGTTTGTCACTTACCATAACGATTTTTGCTAAGCAACAATCAGATGTTTTCCGAGGCATCTACATTCTCATCTATTAGGATTTGAGAAGGAAAAAAATATTTAGTCAACAAGTCTCACTTACTCAAACTAATAAATATTTGAACATTTATTTTTTATTGGGCAGTCAATACCAGTCTGTAGCATTATTGGAGTATGAACAACTACAGTAACACTCACCTTGGTTATTAAGAAAACATTTCATAGTCACTGACACCTCGCTTGATCCACTGCTTTTTCAACACAGAGATAAAATGTAGGTGGATAATGATATCAACATCTGAACCCTTTTCACATCCCAAAGATGTCTGGATTTGTCAGCTGCAGAGTTAAACCCTCAATCCAGGACCTATGTCACTCCAGGGCAAGACAACATGCACTGTTAACTAGCTAATTAGATTAACTAAACTGCGTTCTGTACGTTAACTGTAAATTCAAATATATTATTTCAAACTCACTAGCTACTTATATAAAATTTAAGTTTATTCTTGTTTCAGGTGTTCAGCTCCAGGATGTTGTATTACAAGGAGTGGGCCTATCTACTGGAAGCTTGTCAAAAACTTCATCAGACTACCTGTCAGCATTGGTAGACAATGCTATGGTACTTGGTGTCCGAGACACCTCTTTAAGCAGGTAATTCTTTAACAATTTTGCTTATGTAAAGGAATATGCAGTGGCACTTTCAAAGAAAGACATGGATTCTTTGATGAGCGTTTAAAGATAAATAATCTTCATGCTCTTTGTATAGTTTTGTACCTGCTGTGAACAACCTGACGAACAATCTTCTGGAATCTGAGAAGACAGACAGGAAACTTGATAGGGAGCTCAACTCCATCAGAAAAAAACTTGGGGCTGTTCTTGTGATGCGGAAAACTTTAAAAGAGTATGTTACTTTCTATTTAAAATGTCCACATCTGTAAAGCTTATTCGTTTTTACGTAATGCACCTAACTATCTGTCAACAGAGACATCAAGAAAGCCATAAAAGCCCAAGAGGTGGAAAGTGCAAAAGCGGAAGAAAGACTGCTAAATATGGATTTTGTCAAAGCAAAATCCAAAGACCTGTTTTACCGAAACAAGCAGGCAGAGGTCAGTGTTGTTTTGTTTTTAGTTTTGTATTCGCACACACGTGTATCCTCCATCACGTATCTTTATTAGACTAAAATGTCAATGTTTCGATCTACAAAGATCTTCGACAGGTCTTCAAGACCTGTCATTTAGGCCTAATAAAGATACGTGATGGAGCATGGGTGTGGGTTCTTTTCTTTTATCTGTTATATTCATAGCCCTGCACCCGATTTTAAGATGTGCGTTTGATCTAACAATGTTAAGTTTTTTGTATTTGCATGTCAATATTTCCTTTCAGGTTAATCTCTGGTTTTGACTGTAGAATTGTGTTAGCATGTAGTTTAGTGGGCTGAGTCTTTTTGATTGGTTATAAATCAAAATGGAGAACATAAACAAATTTGTCCTAAGCAATGCATTCTAATCTTCACACTCAGGACCAGCTGGCATCCAGACACATGGAAAATCGTGTCTCCCACAAAACTTTATTGGAGCTCGCTGAGGTAAATTCAACTTCTCATTTATTATAATTTTTTTTACTGAGGTTTTTTCTTTTTTCTAATTGGGAAAATGAACAGCATTGTGGGTCAATTCAACTCTTTTGGTCTGACTGCGAGCTGTAAGGGTGTGTCGCACGCTTGTGTAAATGCACAGATGTTGTGTTTCACTGATAGTGTTTGCTCTTCTGTTTTTAAGGTGAAATACTGCAATAGATTAATTTTCTTCTTTTTACAGCAAGTTTCCACTTTGAAACAAGACATTTTACCTTTGGGAAGGAAACTGGAACCCTATAGAGATTTGAGCCCAGTAAGACACATTATAAGTATAATTTTCTTGTGGTATTAACAAATACAAATATATAGATACAGTATACTTCACTTAATGCTGCTTTTCTGTATTAGAGTCCTTCTTTGGCTATAGTGAAAATTGAAGAGGCAAAACGGGAATTGGTGAGTTTTCCTGTTCCACAAGTAATTTTGTGAAGTTACAGTACATTGTGAAACTTTCATTTTAATTGCACTGTTTTCTATTTGACCAAGGCTGCAATTGATGCTCAACTGGAGATGAAGGTGGACTTCATGAATTCCTCCATGCCCAAAGGGCGTCCTTTGAAATGATTTCATTTTTTAGTTTGGACTGCGGAACATGTTTTTACACAGATGACAATGAATGTACATGTTAATAAATGTTGTCTTGGCTGTTTTGGAGGTATTGTTTATTTTGAAAATGTGTTAAAAATTCAGTCCAAGAAATGTTGGCACTGGTTAGACAAATGGTATTGTCCAGGCAAAATTGTTCCCTGAAGATTCTAGACTATGCTGACACGTTTCCAATGTCATCCAAATCCTTTCGTTATGTCTATACATTGTTTTCCTTGAGGGAGGGAACAAGGCATTGAAATTAGAGTGAAAATGAGCAATTGCTTTTGAGTTTAGAGTTTTTTTAGAGTTTTTTTTTCTACTTAAAGGTTATGCATATTTAATTACACATCCAGCCTGTCTAGAATGTTCCAGCCCCTCGGGTCTAATAGATGCTGTCACTTGAGGAGCATCCTGTCCAACAGACTGCGCAACAGCTTTTTCTCACAGTCCATCAGCCTGCTAGATGTACACGTTTAAAATAATTGGTATAGGGTCGCGACAGCTCATACGGTAATCTGACTGGTATCATCTTATTGTGCGATTGTCTGCTGACTGTTTCTAAAAAAATCTATATTAGGCATAGCCGTTGCAGGGTTTTCAGTCGGGCGGTCAGTTAGTTGTGTGGAATTTCAGCGGTCGTCCAACAACTCAAGTGCAAAAAAAGGAGCAAAAGGAGAAGAGTGGAAACAAAAGGAAGCAATGGTATGACCCCCCCCCTCGTAAAATGCACACCGGCCTCACAAATACAGACGGACGTGACGCATGGCAGACACAGTACAGTATGAAGCTGGAAATAATTGATTTATCTGATAGTGGTTTCTATAACTGAAGTCTGAATAAACTTCATAAGCTGTGCGATTGTGAACTATTTCAGAAGTGTACTGTAATACTATAGAATTTGGAGGAAAAAAAACTAGCACAGTTGTAATGATGTATTCATAATGTGGTACCAGCAAATCAATATCTAATACTATGATGTTTGATAGGAATTTGTATGCTTGGTCTATTTCATTTAATCTTTAATCTGTTTTAAATTTTTATGTTTTTATGTTTATGTAAAGCACCTTGAATTGCCATTGTGTATGAAATGTGCTATATAAATAAACTTGCCTATGTACTTTGTGGTCTGTTGTAATGTATTGTAGTCCCCAACTGCATTCCCTCTCTCTAGCAATATGGCATGCAGCCCTGGCCAAATGTTAATTCTATATTCCACTGCTCATTGATGCAAACAGTGTACCTGTTGAATGTACATATAAACATAATCACTTAAGATAAATTCTAACCCACTTCAATCATGGAGGGGTATTCTGTAGTTGCTGTTTTTACATGTACAGACTATATATATTAATTAAGCTTATCCTTCTTAAATAATATTGATACTGATAGAGGTGTTTTTTGCACATCCTTTTGTTTGTATTATTAATACTGCATTGTTGGATTGGGAACCAGGGCACAACATTTTCACTGTACAGTACATGCAATAACACCTGCGGTTTTCTGTAAATGTGACTAATAAACATGAGGTGGGAGCTTTAAAAATGATAATGTTAATGATCTTAACTGTATCTTTAGGTGTAACTAGTCCAACAAGACTATGATTTCGTTACTTTTCACAAATTTCAATATTTTCATTTAAACCAAAATCCAGTGTGCCATTTGAACAAGCAAGATTGATTCCAGCTGATTCAGCTCATCCCGGACGCAAGGAGGCGCTCGTTTTTTCGCTGACATCCTTTTACGCACGGAAGTGACGCATACAGTTTTGTACGAACAACGGCTGGTGTGGACATTTTGAAAAAACTTCCAGTTAGAAGCTAACGTAATACTAGCTAGATGGTACTCGTACGTGTCAGTGGGCTACGGGTTACTTTACATGTTACCTTTACTTTTGTGTGCATGTCGCAAATGCGTGAAACGTTTAAGATGTCACTGAAGTCGGAAGAAGCCACTGCATAACACGCAGGTAAATCCGTAACTTGGCTAATTGTGCATTTAGCTTGCAGAGCTAAAGCAACGGCGCCAGTGCTAGCTGGCTGGCTGCCTAGCTACAGAACCCGCTAGCTAGGTAACGTATCTTCCATTTTAGGTAACTTCCTAACTGAGTTATTGCCCATCGAGTTCATGCTAGAGGTAAGAACAAGGACCTACCTAACTACACATGCTGTGAAATCCTTAAACAACTCCACGCATGAGTATAACTAGCTATATATGAGATAAATACTTGATTAATACGCTAATGGGTACCCGCTAGGTCGCTGTAGCCTGTGAAGCCCTCAACCTCTCCACTGTGACCTAGTTGGTTACCCAGCCGTACACTTATTTAGCTAACGCAGGAAGAGATGCAAATTCCAACTTCATCAGTTCCTGACATTAACTTGACGGTATCAGTTAGTTGACCCCGTGCCTGTTTTACCACCTTATTTAACACTGTTAACCTGCTAGGATGAAGGCTTGTGATGCTTCAGTTTAATTTCTTCAGTAGCTTACTACTAGTAGTTAGTTACTTTTAACAAGGTGCTGTTGTACATTTCGTTGTTCAGTGTTTAAGTCAGACAGTGATGTTATTCACGCACATAATTGGTCTGAAGTATGTTCTTTTCCCGTGTTATTGGAAGGTGGGGCGCACAGCTGTCCTATTAGGTTTCGTAGTGTTCCAGGGCACAAGCAGGTGCGACGTCAAGTCTGATCTGGGCCCTAATGGTATATCTTACTGTAGAATGCAACACGTTTTGTAATTGTGTACAATGTTACAGCCACTTGGTGGAAGTTTTTTGGTTTTTTCGTGAGTTGTGGTTTTTAAAGAGCAACTCCGGTCACATAATTCATCTAAAAATATTTCACCTTGTAAACCAGTCTTTTGTTCAGTAGACATGAGTCTGTCCTTGTACACAGGTTAGTGCATCCCCTTCCCAGACAATGTGCTTCTCACCTGAACCTCATTTTGATTGTTATTGAGATTAGTGGTAATACTGGTATGTCTTTTGAATCTATTTAAAGTATTTAGGCATTCCTGCTAGTTGGCAAATCACATATGACCGTGGTATAGTGGCAAAAAAATTATCAGATCATAGTTGATTCCCTCAAGTTTTCTCAGGATACCTGCTCTCTGAATAACCTATGAGTGAGCTAAAACAAGTACTATTTTTTCAATGTCTGATGGTTAGAAAGAAGCTAAGCTTGCTGGTTACAAACCTGGTGTGTGTGCTTAGGGGACCTGTTGCTTTACTTGTTTTAGCAACACGTATTATGCTTTCAGTATTATCCATAATCAGGCTTAGGAGACAGTATCTTTAGCCAACAGTGCCCAGAAAAGTAGGAGATATGATGCCACAAGAAAAGTGTGGAATTTAATATTTGCAAGTACAAACTGTAATATTTCTATGTTATTTATCTAGGTATGTTGATTGAGGACATTATTAACAACCTGATGGCCACTGTGATTCGGCAGGTGAAAGTAGGGTTAAATGTCTTGCACAGTGAAAAACGCGAGCATTCACTTTGGTGCTTGGGAGATTAGGGACCTTTTGGTTACTAGTTTGCTGCACTAAACACCAGGCATATTTTTCACCCCACAATTTCAGCCAATATTTCTTAACTCTAGACTTCAGGCTAGGTGTGTGTAATCCTCAGGTAGAACAAAAGCAGCAGGGTTTTAGGTGGAATTCAATAGTTTGACTAATTAACTCTATGTAATGGCAGACAGTTTGCTATTGGAAAGTGTCTTCCTCGTAAAGGCATGTTGCTAATATTGCACATTTGAATATTATAGGTTTAAGCTTAGCAAACAAGGGTTTGAAGTTAAACCACTAGACCAGGTGTTATTTTTTTTGAGCCGTGTATTTAAATTATTTCAGGGAACATGCAGTCATCACAGTATAACACCAAGTCATTGAGACTTCAGGGATATCAATCTGTCCAATTAGAAAGCATAATCAATTGTAAATCAATGTCACCTGTTTTGGTGCAGATAAAAGTGACAACTGGTGCACTGGAGAGGGAACAGCCAGACAACCCACAAAAAGGAAATTGTTTTGCAGGTGGTGGCCACAGACAATCGCTCTCTACTTATCCTCCCAGAATTGCATTTCGCAAGTGTCTGTGTCACTACTGGTAGCATGAGGCAGTACTTGCAGCCCATTCTGGTTGCACAGCTAGTCCAGCTCCTCCAGGATGGTACATCCATACATGCTGTCGCAAGAAGGTTTGCTGTGTGTCCCAGTACAGGCTCAAGAGCATGGAGGAGATTCAAGGAACAGGGCCGTTTCACAAGGAGACCTGGACAGGGTCGTACAAGGGCCGTATCTGCTCTTTTGTACGAGGAGGAACAGGAGGAGCACTGCCAGAGCCCTACAAAATGACCTCCAGCAGGCTACTGGTGTGCATGTGTCTGACAAAACAGAAAACAGACTTCATGAGGGTGGCATGAGGGCCTGATGTCCTCTAGTGGGACGTGTGCTCACAGCCCAGCGACGTGCATCTTGATAAATTTTCGCCATAGAACACCAGAAATGGCAGGTCCGACATTGGTGCCCCGATCTTTTCATAGTTGATAGCAGGTTCACACTGAGCACCGGCTTGGTGGTGGGTCAGTGATTGTCTGAGGAGGCATACCCTTGGAGGATTGCACAGACCTCCATGTGCTAGGCAATGGTACCCTGACTGCTGTTAGGTCCCGGGATGAAATCCTCAGACACATCGTCAGACTTTAAGCTGGTGCGGTGGGCCCTGTGTTCCTCCTGGTGCGGGACAATTCCTGGCCTCATGCCTGGCCTCATGTGGCCAGAGTGTGTAGGCAGTTCCTGGATGACAAAGGCGTTGTTGCCATTGACTGGCCGTCACGTTCCCCAGACCTGCATCCGACGCCGCAACATCACGCCACAGACTGTCCAGGAGCTCACTTATGCCCTGATCCAGGTCTGGAAGGTGATCCCCCAGGACACCATCTACCATCTGGTCTGGAGCATGTTCAGACGTTGTCGGGAGTGCATACAGGCACGTGGGGGCTATACACACTACTGAGTCACATTATGAGTTGGCGTGATGAAATTCACACAAGTTGGCACAGTCTGTGATTTCAATAGTTTGATTTTTGGTGTTTGAATCGAGTTTGAATGTTTTCCATTGCTCGTTATGTCATTTTGTTCTCAAAAAAATTACACAATGTACAGTTAAGATTTTGATTTTTAATGTTTTGTTCATCAAGACCCGATGTGTGGTTTGAGTGTTCCCTTAGGGCAGTGTATTTAAACAAGTTTTCCATATGCTGTTATCCAGATTGAAAATGGTATGCCTTACATATTTTCGTGTGTAATTGCTTTTAAACCTACCTGAGCTGCGATCACAAATTCATTCTTTATTTTCTAATATTCTGAAACATTGATGTAATCATGGCAAGTGGAACAAACATGTTTGTCCTGTTTTAGTGGTGTTAGATTATTCATGTTCCTACCTGAGCACGTGCTCAGATACTGAGTGCACGTCTTCTGGTAAATAAGGATAAGTATGTAAGATTAAGCATTTCAACCAAACAGTCTATGTGAAGTCTTAAATTGCTGTTTCAGGTGAGTTCCTGTCCCGGCGCATCGTTCTAAGGTAGCCAGACACCGGGGCCCGACTCAAATAGCATGAAGATGGCCGACACTGAGAAGACAGAGGAGTTTGTGGATGCAGAGAACCTCCCGGAGTCAGCTGCAGATGTCAGGGGGGAGCAGAGGGAGCCTCTCAGATTGGAGACCACCACCACCAGCTCCCCACCAGGAGAAAAAGAGGGCGACAGTCCCCTGCAGACGGAGGGTGAGCCCAGCTTGCTGTCAATGCCCTGCCTCATGAAGGAGCTGCGGAGAGACTCGCCCGAGTCCCAGCACGCCTCCCCCAGCAGTGACAAGCCCCCCTCTGGCCACGTCTACGAGAGCGACTCCTCCAACCCGTGCATGCTATCGCCCTCCTCCAGCGGCCATCTGGCCGACTCAGACACTCTCTCCTCTGGGGAGGATGGGGCCGGCTCGCGGGCAGCTGGTGGCTCCAAGGAGGCTGGGGCTGACGCCGGGTCGGCGACGGGCGGTCAGACGCCTGCGTCCAGTGGGAGGAAGTCCCGGCGTTCTCGTTCTGAAAGCGAGATGTCCACCAACACCATGGCTGCCAAGAAAAACCGCTGCCAGCCCTCTGTGACGGGAGGCGCGAGCAGCGAGAAGCAGACTAATGGCCGTCTGGCTAAGGTCAAAGGTCACCGGAGCCAGAAGCACAAGGAGCGTATTCGCCTGCTGAGACAGAAGCGCGAGGCGGCGGCGAGGAAGAAGTACAACCTGCTGCAGGACAGCAGTACGAGCGACAGCGACCTCACCTGTGACTCCAGCACAAGCTCCTCTGAAGACCAGGATGAGACATCAGGCGGCAAAACAATCACCACAGACATCCCAGGTAACAATTAACCCCAGAACACAATCACCCAAACCACCAACACACATTGCTGGTAACCCACCTTTAGCATAAAATAAGTCTGTCTGCTGGTCAGTATTTAATTTTGACAAATATTAGTCAACATTTGACTTTCAGAATGTAATAGAAATATTTATTTCTGTGGAAATTTGTATGTCAAAATAGTCCCAATTTAAAAACAACAGCACTGAAAACTAAGTCCTTGTGTTTTAGGCTGCTTGTTGCTAATCCCTGCCCTAAGTTAACGATCACAATTGCTACATCCAATAACATTGTTCAAAAACAACCACACATTTCTTTTTAAATGGCTTGCACACTTTAGTTGCATACGTGAAGGATAAATCACTCAAGTGTTTACCATTGACAACCAAGGTACATTACTACAAACCCTGGTCATCTCAAACACACGGATGCTTTTAGTCGTTTGTTTCTTCATCTCACTGGATAATAGCTCAGGCTTCACTAACTGGTTTTAGTGTTATGACTGTTTCACTCTTCATTTATCTCCATTCACCATGCATTTGAAAGGTCTCAACACATCCTGTCTTGTTTACATGTAGGTAGTGTTATTTTTTACTCTGACTGTATGTTCTATATTTGCATGTTGTGAGACTGTAGACCTTCAGTGAGAATGCTGTAGTGGTTGGGTTATTGTTTTCCTTGAGCTCTGCCAGTGAGCTCTGTGCTACTTTGACAGTTTGATTTCACTGTGTAAAGACCATGTGTGGCAGTAACCTTGGGACGTGAACAAACTAGTAGTGTGGTTAAGCTGTGACGTAGTATAGTAGTAAATGTGTCATTCCCAACCTACGCTCCACTCTCTATTGTATTTTGATTTACCACTTCCTGCCCTTTGTCATAATAAAGAAGCCAAATGGAATGAGGTCTCCAGCCCCAGAGCCTGATGTTAGTTAATGCCTTATAGCACCAGATGTGTAGTCTGCCATGGAGGTGGCGTCAGTAGGAGCTGAATTATTTAGGCTCCATTCCAGGGTTTTGCAGACAAGTATGGCTTTTCTGTGGAGTAATTCATGATGCAGCTGTTTGGTAAGGCTTTGGATTGATAATAATTTCCAGTGGGTCCAATCTCGATTTGAAACCTAAGCCCTAATCACTATGCCCTACTCCCTGTGCACTTCAGTACGTCTGAGATATTTGTGGAAGCAATCTGTTTATACAGGAATCTTACAACCGTCCTATGAGAGGGAAATGTATTGCTGATTCTTTGATTTATTTACATCCTCTCAGCAACAAGGGCAGCATGCCAGGGGTGTGTTCATTCCACTAAAGACTTTCAAAATGATGTAAAAAGAACTGCAGAGCCCTAACAGACTTCATTTTGTGTGTGGATTTTCTGAGCTGTGTATGAAAATTCAGTGGGCATTTTAGTCACCCTCTATTATTTAGGCCGTTGCTGCCGGTCTGATTTCATCTGTATCTTCAGTCTGCCAGAGCAAAGAATTCAGAAGGAATGTGTAGATGACATCTGATGTTTGATCACAACTGATTCAGTGTCTGTAAAATCAGGATTATTCTAGGCCAGTGGTTCCCAAACCTCTCCTGGGGGACCACCAGTCAGGCCATGTTTTTCTTTTAACCCTTAAATGGCACACCTAATTCAATAAGTCAAAGGTGTAATGTGTAGTTAACTAATTTAAACGTACAATATGTAGTTTTTGGCCACTAGGGGTCTCTCAATCAAAACAATAGCAAAAGATATACTTGGATGACGTCGGGAAGTACCGTGGGATAATGGGTTTTGTTATCGTCGTCTTTGACAACCTTCCAATTTAGTGTCTCCAGCTGAAAAAAATGTTTACTGACAAAGTAATGTATTGTTAAAAATATTATAACTTTATTCATGTTATGTTTGGCGGTTCCCTGGAACTTAGAACAACTAGAACAGTCAAAGGTTATGACGCCATTGACGGAAGACAAAATGAAACGTCCCGTGTCTTCGAATTATATTACAAATTTCTCTGGGTTTGAAAGTTGGTGGAAACATTTAGGATAATGTAAGTACACAACTAAGAATTATATATAATATAGGTATAGTGATGTTTGCTTTTTTAATTCCAAGTAGGTCTTTTGTTATTGTTTTGGAAGACTACATATTGTACCTTTAATCAGTTGTCATTTCAGGGTGAAAATTAAAACATGGCCTGTCTGAGGGTCCCCGAGGAGAGGTTTGGGAACCACTGTTTTAGGCTACACTATTGAATTGAGTGGAATGATATTACTTTACTATAAACCACTGTTTTAGGCTACACTATTGAATTGAGTGGAATGATATTACTTTACTATAAACCACTGTTTTAGGCTACACTATTGAATTGAGTGGAATGATATTACTTTACTATAAACCACTGTTTTAGGCTACACTATTGAATTGAGTGGAATGATATTACTTTACTATAAACACCACTTTATTGAGACGTGAATGATTGTATGGGGTTCTTTTAATTTTGTCCTCGTGTAGTTGTAGTTCATTTAGATGTAAGTTGTATTCTACACGTAATGCACTTTTGGACAGATAATGTTAACAAAGTAGTATTTTTATTATAACACCATTGAACCTAGCAACTACATGAAGACCCTTTGTATGTGCATCAATGTCCTGTGGGAAATGTTACGTGGGAGGAGGAGCAAATTATGTTGCTTTGCTCACAGATGGAACAACAGTTTTTTCACCTTGGTGGTTGGGGAATAGAACAGAGGACTACTAGGTGGGCCCAAAGAGCATTCCTGTGTACCTTATCTAGTGGTGGACGGTTGACAGGACTCAAGATGTAGAAAGTGTTGAATCCGCAGCTACGCTGTGTTACTTAACCACCGCATCTTGGACAAACTATCTGAATGTTTTTGTGTTCGTTGTACGTTGACTTCTGCTATCGGTGGCTTAGTCTTCCCTGAGGTTCTTGGTAATTGGACTGAATGACTTCTTAATTTACAGAAAGGATGTGTTTCTTAACTTCAATCAACACAATGTAGTACTTTAGAATAAATTATTACCACTAGGCCTATTGTTTTAAAGTTAAAGCTTAACTCTCGCCAAATTCAACCTATGGTCATTGTTTATGTACCAGAGTCAAACTTTTGTTTAAAAGTATAATGAGGACAGAAATGCCACTTAAGATTTTACGTATTTTTGGTTTCGGTCAAATCGCCTTTTGAACGGAAGTGATAGGGGCACTAATATGATAGCATCGAAATAGCTAATTTTAAAACACTAAGAAGGCTCGACACAACGTGAAACTTTGCTTAAAGTATCACCAGGAGCTGTACTCATGAACTCGAGCATTGAGAACATTGTGTACACAGAGTTTACTAAAAAGAAAGGTTTTATACAACTCACCTTAGCAGTTTGTTTCTGGTGGCTCCCATTTTGCCAGTCAAATAGTTTCAATTTCCGAATGCAACGCTCTTAAAGCTTAGTTCCATATAAATGCATGGATAATTCGTTGTTTTGTCGTTAGTGAAAAACAATATTGATCTTGTAGTTGAAAAGAGCATCATATTAAATAATACTAAAATCAAAAAGCGGAAAAGTCAAGTGAGCTCTCGCCTGGGTAGTTGTTGCTGGTGTTACAAAGCTTCATGCGAGAGTTTACTTCAGCTAAGATTAGATTATTCACTGATATATTGAATGAAACCCCTTGTTATTATTTGCATAGATATTCCCATGGGCTAATTTATCATGCTTTTCATTGGAATTACAACGTCATGAAATTTTCTCCTATGGAGTCCGTTCATTCGCATTCGTTGATCGACTGGCAAAAAAGCAGCCACCAGAAACACAAACTGCTAAGATGTGAGTTTTACAAAACCTTTGTTTGTGTACACAGAGTTCAGTAAAAAGAATGTTCTCAATGCTCGAGTTCATGTGTACAGCTCTTGGTGATACTTCGAGCAAAGTATCATGTTGTATCGAGCCTATGATATCTTAGTAGTGCCCCTATGATATCATAGTAGTGCCCCTATCACTCCTATTCAAAAGGTGATTTGACCGAAACCAAAAATACTGAAAATCTTAAGTGGCGTTTCCAGCCTAATTATGCTTTTAAACAAAAGTTTGACTCTGGTACATTAACAAAAATACCCTATGTTGCAGTTTGGCGAGAGTTACGCTTTTTGGACTTCTCAAATGTCTTCTGCTGTTACTCCTAACTGGTATTCCATTGAGGTAGCTTGCTGGCTTATTACAGGTTGGGACATTGGGTTACTTTCTCACTTTAACACCTAGTGTTTTTACTATTTAAATATTGCCAATGAGGTGAGACAGCACTGCTAATTATTTCAGGTTGTCATCCTTATTGGCCTGAGTTGAAGTCCTATCATCACATGGAGTAGCCTGTGCTCAAGGAGGGTTATTGTAGGCTAGTTGGTAAGCTAATATGTGAAGAACATGTTGATTTGTAAGTAGCTAACCTTGTCCTCGCCATTTAATATTCTTGAATACTTAGAGATTTTAGTTTGCGCGTTGATAGACAAAATATGACTCCTTTACTAGAAATATTTGGTAGATACAATTTTCCAGATGAACTTGTATTTTGAAATCTGGTACAGGATTTAGTAGGGAAATGTTCCTGTGACTACAGTTTAATTTTGAATCCATGAAGCTTAGTGGCTAGGCACTCTGTGTTCCTTCTTTTATGCTGTTATTGTGTATAATCAAACTTCATACTAGTTTTTAATCTGCAAAAAAATACAGCCTTCATTTTCCATAAAAACTTGCTATGATGAGTTACAGAAACAAAACAAGTAACATGTCTGTCCGTAGTGGATCTGTAGAGTTCCATGTTATTCCATTATTGCATTTCGTACACAGACCTGACCGCTACAACTGCATGAACATAGTCCATCATCAGCATGAAAAAAATCGATCTGCACGTTTCTAATACAAAAAAAGTCCACCAGCGAACATGAAAAGTGCTACTGTGTTTCTTATGGCTTGGCCTCAATGTTTTTAAAGCTGGCTTCCGTCGTGCGGCAGAGGGATCCGGAGTGGGCGCTCAGATTCAGGGCCTGCTGGACGGCGGCGGCTCCTGGGACAGGAACAGCATCGGCAGCGTCCTGGAGGAGGCCATGACGCGCTTTGCCGTGATGCAGCGGCAGACCGAGGAGCGCTTCCGCGTCTGGATGGAGAAGCTGACGCGCCTCGACTCTGATGACAGCGGGGACTCGTCCATCCACTCGAGCGACGCCCCCGGCCGACGCCACCGCCACAGGGTGCCACGCCCCTCCCCGCCCAGCTCCTTCCTGCCGTCCTCTGAGTCGCAGGAGACCATGGCGGCTTACGCGTTGGCTCGGGAGAATGCCAACGTCACCACGAGTAGCATGGCTCCTGAGCCACTAAACAACAACACGTTGCCTGACGTAGTACCAGTGACCTCCCAAAATGGAAACCTTGACCTCCCTGACCCCGGGCTCTTGAACGTTTAGATACCGTTCTTGGACTTGTGGCGTGCATTAGTGCTGTATTTTCCAAACGGATGAAGTGCCACTACTATCACCTCCACACGGATGATGGCAGACTATGTTCCTATCTGAATTATGTGGATTTCAGACATCCAGCCACCATTTGTACAAAGTCTATATGGTGTGCATTGTTCCATAGTAGTTAACATGGTAAGCTTGACCTTGACAATGTGTTTTAACTGGGGACTCTTGATACCAACACAAGACACGATCAGATGCAGTTAGGAACATTTGAAATGAGGCTGAAGGCCTCCATGACTGTGAAGGGCTACAGTATGTGGCTCCTGGCAGCTGTCTGCGCTAAATCACTGTGAGATCTAATATTTTGAATGCATTATAAACAGCTAAACTAACTGGTTCTAAGAGCCAAATGACTTGTTTTTACTGCAATTTATATAGAAAAAATGTTTAGCTATTTTACATGCATCTTTCATGTTGACAATGCATATTTTATCAACTGAAACATCAAATCAGGGCTCTCCTTGTATTGCTTGCAGTATGGCCTAGAGTGTACGTTTACCAGCTCTCTCACACACTTGTTCACACAAAATGACTCGTTGAAAAGCGTGCATTACAGCACTCCAGATAGTTACGAAGGCCGGGGGCTGCTTTATAGCATGTGCCTTGTCATACTGAATTCATGTTAGAAATAAGAATGTTTTTAAAATAATTAGTGTTTTTTTATTCAGGACCACATCCACTGGGTTAGAGTAATTAGTTATACTCGTAAATTTTTTCATAGTTAATGTTTTCATAGCATTTTGGTTGTGACATAGCTTTCCTAACATTCAGCATTCTATATATTGGATTTCCAACTCAACACATTGTTAAACTTTGTTTATTTAGGAATTGTAGATGTCTTTTTTATTCTCCCCTCCCCTATTGCAGTAGCACAGATCATTCAGCCTTTAAACTATGATGGTAGATTGCGTCTGATCTTTTGTTTATAAGAGCTTACTCATTTCGTTCAATATTCCCATTGTTTACTTTTGGTTTCTTTCTAAACTTGCCTGTGCTTAAAGCAACTGCTGCCCAATTTTTTTACTATCCCCCCCCTCGAAGGTAGTAATTGGATGGTTAAAACATTTTATCAGAATGAAACCATGTTTAACCAATGAATGTCCAGAGTGCTATAGCGCATGTTAATGTTTACTGGTACCTAATATATGCCTAAATGGTAAACACTGTGAGTGGACTCAACTCGAAGTGAAATTACTTTGATAATATCTCTTGTCAAGTTAAATGAAACCTTACCCTGCATTGTTAAATTGCCCTGATAGTTACCTTTGGGGACCTGAATACCAAAGTCTTTGAGAAAGGAACTCATTTGATTTAAAAATAAAATTACATGTGAATTCCACCATACACAGAGACCTCCATCTCTGCAGCACTGTAGCAGCACGGTATTAATAGTATATTTTGGTCTCAACTCAATACAAAGGCACCTAAACCTGTCTGTGTATTTCTTATTGTGGGTCTTATAGCAGTACAGTGTAATTTATTTGCCCCCTTTTGCAAGTTTAGCATGCAAACTTTTAACATACTACATTCCTTCAACTGACAGGTCTTGAAAATGTTTTTTATTATCCAACTGCTTTTCTAAGTTCTCAAGGAAAATGTGGTTACTGAATGTGCTCAAGTGGCTTTTGGTTTTGCATTCCTTTATCTGCTTTTCCATTCCTTTATCTGCTTTTCCATTACTTTATCTGCTTTTCCATTACTTTATCTGCTTTTCCATTCCTTTATCTGCTTTTCCATTCCTTTATCTGCTTTTCCATTCCTTTATCTGCTTTTCCATTCCTTTATCTGCTTTTCCATTCCTTTATCTGCTTTTCCATTCCTTTATCTGCTTTTCCATTCCTTTATCTGCTTTTCCATTCCTTTATCTGCTTTTCCATTCCTTTATCTGCTTTTCCATTCCTTTATCTGCTTTTCCACAGGTATTCAAGTTTAGGTGTCTATGTGTCAAAAAGTCCATCCAATTAGCTTGTGTTGTGTGGGTAGAAAATGTTTTATATTGAGGTATATTATGAAATAGTTTAATACATGCATAATATATTTGCAGAATAACTGCTCTTCCTTAAACAGGAATGAAACCCCTAGTTTTAATGCCAGTCCCCTAATTCAGTGGTTCTCAAAACTTTTCTGGCGACCCTCCCCAGTCTGTTTCTGTAGCCCTGAAGTAGCTCACCTGATTTAAACAGTCAAGGGCAATGGACTGAATGTGGGCCCCAGTGAGAGGTTTGTGAACCACTGCCCTAACATAAGAAATGTCAGCCAATGAGCTTCGGGGTATAATAAATGGCTCTTTCAAAACGCATTAACTTAGAATTAATTTAACCTCACCGTTTGTGTTGTCCAAGGACGAAGACACCTGATAATAAGGTGCAGTTTCATATGCATGTTGACGGAGCTCTTTGAATATTCTGTCATTCAGTGGCAAAAAGTATTGTTCCCGTTTTTAGGCTAAATCAAAAAGCGATACTGTTAGAGATCCAGAATTTAAGTGGATTTTTCTGATTTCGAAAAAGTGTGATATCTTTAAGTAGACAGGTGTAGTTTGGAGCAATGCAACTTGAAATATTGCATCTAAAATATATATATTTATTCCAACAGATTAGTAGTTTTTGCATGTGATATTTACCTTTTCATGGAAGTGCAAAGGCCAAAAACCAATTGAATTCATTAGACTGTGTGCAAAGTAAACCTGCTTGTGCTCAACAGTGGCAGTGAATGACACCTTCCTTTGATTCTATGTTAACAGAACTTGCTCCAGCTCTCGTCTCCTGCCTGCAATTTCACGATGTCCAGTTCATCTGACATTAAGTTTGCCGTCTCGTCCTGCTTGCGTCACAGTACTGTGAATGGTCTTCCATGTGTGTTATGTTTTTTTTTTACACCAGTATTGTATGAAAGCAAGTTTGAAAAAAACGTGCGGGATCCCGGTTTTAAAAGTTGATCAAAAACCTTCATGAGCATTTTCCTTTGACAGGTATGATGTTTACCAAAGAGAAAGTCTTGGTTTATATTAGTCCTTTTATTTTTATTGGTTATAGGGAGGGTCAGTAATTGTTCCTGCTAAGCCTCTCATCTGCTGTTACACTGGCGCCTGTTGCGTTCGACTCCCATAATGCACTGCCTGTAATCAGTGTGCTGTCTAGATGAGCACTAAGTGATCCACTGCTTCTCTGGAACTCAGAATTCTCACAGGGTAGAACAGGACAGTTATGTTCCCAATGCTCTGCCAGGTTTTTTTACGCTATTAGTTACTGTACACCCCTTGTTAAAATGTGGTCTCCAAGATGTTTATTTTTTTTATAACTGGTATAACGATTGCTTGGTTATTGTTTACTTGCCTTATTGCATTCATATTAGTTATACAGATGTTGAACTGTATAAAGAACATTAACATATTTTCCTTTTTATGATTGCATACATTGGTAGTTTGTTGTGAATGTCTCTTATTTGAAAAACATTAAAAAGGATACCCAAAGGATATTTATCAAGCTTCTCATGATTTTATTATCAATTGTATTGTATATCAGAATGTCATGCATGGAACACGCATTACAATATGTTTTACATGGCAATTACACATTTATTGATATACCCAGATAAAACATTTCAGGAATTACAAACCTTTTCAGTTTGACTGCAATCTTCTGGCCATGTAAATAATACTCTTGGTCTAGAAGGAGTGTACATATGTTCTCCCTGTTTAATGTTTCAGAAGATTCCTACAAATGTTACCGTTACCATCGATGATGGTGCCTATTTAGCAGCTGAATATGACACGCCCCAATCAGACCAATTGCATCAATGCATAAAGTTTTACACAGCCAATCAACAATAATTTTGGCAGTGGGCTAAGTCGCTGCATTGCAGGATAGTTTACGTCATGATAGTCAGAGGTCCAAACCTGATTATAGGTTGTCTGACTTTCCCCGGACATCCTGCTCGAGGCAGCGCAGATTGACATTTGGGTTACATAATCTGATTTATCTATCCTTGCGCGTCGCTCTCCAGCAACTCCTTGTGTGCAGACCGGGCACCTGTAAATTCAATCTCTGAAGTGTAGTTGTTGAACGTAATCATTCCGTGCATGATATGATTAAAGGCTTCCGTGTTTGATGAGCAGTGCAAAAAGAATCGGCGCCTGGGCGACATGTGGTTGGATGAACCATGTGCGCGCCCCTCGCCATCCCACAGATCTGTCCAAGGAGTAGGGGTAGGTGGATCGATCCCAAAATATTGATACTACACGAACACATTTTAAGTGCTTTTCCAGCTCCGCTGGTGTTGCTTGTGACTGTGCACTCAAATGACAAACATAAGGGTCGCGCACGCACAGCGACCCTGACTACCTTGAACCAATCTGTTCTGACACGGTAAAGGCAACTTACAAAGTCAGGCAGGTCTCACCTTATAATGAACTGCAAAAACACAACGCAATGGAGGGACAAATCAATCGCTGCATGATAACAATGCTATTCTCAATGTTGGTGTCAGTTTTGTTAGAGGCTGCCATCTCATCTCGGTTATTTATCCAGAATTTTCACTCGTCCTTTTGGTGGGAGATATAATTGGCTCTCAAAGTAAACGAGCATGTCATAGAATATTTTGTATGAAATAAATACAATTAACATAAAAATCTAGAAATGTACAAAAAGTTTAAAGTATTGTACGAATGAAAAACAATTAGATATATTTGCTACAACATTCACCTTTCCCTAGGTGTCTCCAACATGCAATTACAAGCATTCTTTTGTTTTTTCCGAAAGGATGCATTGCACGAAATGCGCTGTAACTGTTCCTGCAACTCAAGTGATGCAAGGAAAATGCAGCGTTCTTTTGGAAATTAATGTATTCCTGGCGTACCAAACTGCATTGATGCATCTTGTCTGACTGGGGCATAAGTCTCATCAACCCTGATCAATGAATTATCTAATTTAAGCAGACTTATTGCTATACGAATAGCCTGTATGTATAGACTGGTCAATCACAAGGGTTGTTTGTTATTATATAATCTGCCATAGGGTGATGCTATCTGGTGTATTTAAGATTTTCACGGTAGTGTTATAACCTTTAAAAAGGGCAAATTGCAATGCAATTATTTTTGCTAATGGAGGTGTCTTTTGTGAGCACTGAGGGCAACTAACCTGATAGACCAAGAGCGGACATGGTTTTAATAATAAGTGTTTTCTGTTGTTTCTGCAGACGGCCCTCCTGTAGTGTGCCACTATGATATTTCAGACACTGGTTCTAACCAGGAGAGCTTAAGTGTGACCGTGGAGCGTGTGTGGCCACGGCGAACCACTGTGATTACACATGAAAGGCTAAAAACACACAGGGACCAGGATATGGGAGCAAACTCTGAGGCAGTACAGCATCTGTGCTCTAACTCAGCAGGTCAGTTACAAACCCGGTATATTCCGCTGACAATGTCCCCCCGTACCCTTTGGGAAGACTTGGTGTGTAATTAACAAACGCCATAAGATTGCTTGGCACTGATGCTGCAGTGCATAATGGAGGCCTAGGGATGGGGTCTTTGTATTTCTCATTAAGTGGTGTGGTGTTGCTGTTGCTCCGATGGTATGAAGAGTTTTTTTGGTGCTTTAAACAAAAATGTCAATGTATTTGGGTTTTAATTTCTGGTCCAGGAAAATTCTGTTTTTCCTCTCACTTTGTATCACTGTCATTTATTTAAATTAGCAATTTAATTGACACAAGTCAGTATATTTACTCTAATGAAGAGTAAACCAGATATTCAGCACGTCTCCAGAAGAGGCGTTTGATTGCGTCATTGTGTCTTAAGTTCAGGCGTTCTGGTCTGTGTGGCGCCAAGATGTCGTGCACTGCTTTTCGCGTCCCTTTCTAAAACATTGTGGTGTTGTCTTGCAGGCCACATGGAGGCGGAGCTAACTCACAGAGAACCCCTCCAGCACAAGGGCCACATCCAGATCCCCTCCTCAGACAGCGAGGTGGAAATAGTCGGAGTTCAAGAAAACACGAGGTGAGTTTGAGACATTGTTGAGCGGCGTGGTTGTCTTAGCAATGCAAACCGTGTTCTTGTCCTGGTGGCTGCATACGGACTGGTTCTGGGAGTGCCGCAATAGGGGGCGGAGATTGGCTTTGCCACCATTATGGTTGGGATAGGATTGGTCGAATATTTACTCTCTGACCATTTATTTTCAAGCAAAGCCACCAGCTATGTGACACCAACACGGTCAGCAGCTGAAAAATTAGCAGTAGTTCCTAGTGACGGTCATGTAGCAGGTGAACTGCAAGGAACGGTTTGCGGTGTACACTGACGTTGCCCTAACATCCTTTCCTGACTTACGTTTCTCTCAGCAGATGTGGGGGAGGAGTCATCCAAAGTCATCCAAGGGGAGGAGTCATTCAAAGCCTGCCGTCTGCCTGGAAGCCCAACTCAGTGGAGCAGTTCAACAACAGCACAAGGCAATCCTCCCAAATGTGGACTACCGTTTCCCAGGCGGCCAACTGGGTGTCACCCCCTGAGGTGGTGGACCTAACTCTGGACGATGACACTCGACATAAATATCTACTCTGAGCAACTGGTGCACTGAAGACCTTCTGTAAACCCTTCTCCCTCCACAGCCTCGCCCTTCTTTCCTGAGTGTTCCAGCCACCACCTGTGATGGGCCGCATCTTAAATGACATCCTGTTCGTTCCCTATGTAACACATTATTCCCTACATATGCCCTTAGGGTTCTGGTCAAACTTTATTATTATTTATAGGGAATATTGTAATTTCAGCCCTGTAGATTCAGCTTCTATATCTTCTCGAGTGCTGTTTGTTTTCAACCTAGTGTACGACCTTGTGTATCAAAGCCATTTAATCTAAGGTAATTCCCTTATCATGTTGGAAAAAAAGAATAATCAGGAGGGCAAGATAAGTGCAGGTTGAACCATTCTGATGTTTTAGAGTAAAATGCATAGCAATATTTTCCCAGTCCTGTACCTCATTGATTCTGAGGACTGATGTCTGTACACAGGTAGGTGGTTAGGCACTGTTCTGTCACATAGCTCTAACTTAATACTTAATATTGCTGCGTGAGGGCGAGATGGTATCGTTGGCTGAACCTGCTATACTGCAGGTCGATTTTCTGACTGAGTGACTGGGCTTTCAGTCAATACTAAACTGCACCTGGTCCACTTTGTGCACAGTGATATACCTGCCTGTCACAGGGCTTTGGGTGGCTTGACAAGACCTACCAGTTGTTGACGTTTGAACACTGTTCCCATCGTTCAGACTCTTGAAATTAGCTACACTGAAAGGTGATTTACCATTTCATGCTTTAAGCAAGGGTATAGCATAAAACATACAGTATATTTATATACTCAAACTTTTGTTTGTCATTAATAATTGTTCAAGAATGTGTTTAAGAATAAGGAAATCTAATTGTAATTTACGCTCCTGTTCAAGGAAATACAGCAACACTGAATAATTTTCTTTCTCCAACCTCTAATTAGCTGCTGGTCAGATAGTAGGCATGCTGACTGCAGTCGTGTGTTTGTACTTGAGTGGTTGCTGCAGTTTTCTGGCAGGGCAAGGTATCCACAGTACTGTTACTATAAGACAGGGCCACTGAGGCACTGGTATGGACAGCAGTCAGAATGTGTTCCAGCTGTCATTCTGGTAGGCAGTAAATGTGGGAACCGGCAGGGCTTACTGGGTGCGCTCGTATGGCTTGTCTGTCAGTGTGAACGAAATGTTCCTCTTAATTAAAAATGGAGGATATTTATCTTCCGTTAAACATTACACAGCAAAGATGGGTCTGAATGCCTTGCAATGTGCACTAGTTTCTTTCAGAATCCTGTATATGATTTTACCTTGAAGTGTGGCAGATTTTATGCCACCACTCTAGGAGGGGGAAAAAATATTTTAATATTAGATTTGAATTTACTACGTAGGTATAAAGTACTGGTGAGTTTTTGCCTGTTTGGGGGCTTTATTAAAACCTATTTGATGTCTGAATTGTTCTAAACCTAATTCCTCAGGTTCTCCTGTGGTTCTTATACTTGTACTCATGCAGAATACCAGGCTTGGTAGAACCACAATCAAGCCTGGTTAGTTTTTGGCACAGATCCATTTGAACTGCACGACCCAAATGGAACATGTTCAGTCGCTTTAACATTAGCTGCTTTGCGGAACAGTGAGCTTTACGACACGTTTTCCCCAAACATTATTGAGCAGATATTGAGATATAAATTTCCTCTGTTCTAAGGATATGCTGGAGTTTATTCCTTTATTTTACCAGGAAAGTTAACTGAGAACAGCTTGAATGAGCCAATTGAAAGCTGGGAAATAATTAGGTTGCCGTGATGGTATGAGGGCCAGATTGGAAATTAGTCCAGGATACAAGGGTTAACACCTCTACTCTTACAAATAGTACCATGGTATCTTTATAGTGACCACAGGGTCAGGACATTCGTAAGACATCCAAAAGACAGCACCCTATGCAGGGCAGATGTCCCCATGACTGCCCTGGGGCATTGGGGAAGATCTTTAGACCAGAGGGAAGAGTGCCCCTTAATGGCCCTCCAACACCACTTCCAGCAGCATTGGTCTCCCATCCAGGGACTAATCAGGCCCAACCCTGCTTAGCATTAGAAGCAATCCAGCAGTGGAATACAGGGCGCTATGCTTCCAGAGTATGGAAGCAATTAATTATATATTTAAAGAACTGCATTTTTTTTAATCCACAATCCAACCCAAGACTTATCAGTTTTTGAACTGGTCTTTCAGTACACCACTGTTTTTGTCTAATTGAACAATAATAATTTATTTTGTACTAAAAGCAAGTCGTGTGTTTCTCTCCGTCACAAGACGGTTATATTGAAGCATTTAAATCACTCAAATCTTCAACACCAAGAACGGAACCAAAGTATAATAACTTTTGTCAATGAAAGACTTTAAAATCCTTGAAAACTTGTGAAATTTCTGCTTCGACAGCTTTTTTTTACACATATTAAATTATTTTTTGTTCTGTATACATTTTATTCTTAATACGTTGATTTGTCATCCTCCTTCCAAAACTAACTGTAAATTAGATTACATGATTTGATCAGTTTAATGTCACCTTGGGTGAGTTCCTATGCTCCGACTCCTGACAGATCTTAAACTTTTAAGGCATTTTAAATGTGCTATTTGCAGAATTGAAGCCGTAACAATTGAACTGTTTTATATGGAATAATGATTCTCTACACTATTGCAGTGGGTTGTTACACAACAATGCACAGCCTAAAATGCGTAACAGATCAAAGATGGACTGGCTCGTGCCCTTCGTCAAACACTTTGGAAGCACAACTTGCCAAGTCCTCACTGGAATTCCGGTTTAAATGGCAAAATAAGTCCTGCATAGTGTAAGGAAGCATTGTCTTGTTTGAATTACATGTTCAGATTTTGAAGATCTCAAGAAATACAGTTTTTACAGGTTTTGTAACCTGGGCACTGAAAGAGAAAGTAGTTCCATTCTCACTGCAAAATTCTACACAGTGCCCCTTTAACAATCATCGTTTGGTTGATGCATGTGACATCTGATCTGGGAAAAGCTACCCTAGACTTTTTAAACTGGCCAGTTACTTCTACTGTATGCAGCTAGCACTGACATTTATCCCAGACCTCTTATTTGCATGCAACACTGCCTAGTGTAGGTTTTCATATAGCTCTTAATTATGATAATTGTTGTCAGTGTCAGTTAAGACATTGGTCCTGCTTTTAGGCTTAGGTGATTTCGTTCTTTAAGAAACTAGAGCAGTGATGCTGAACTGTGGTGACACAGCATTTGTTACCTTATTAGGCCAAAAACATTGTTTTCACCCTTCTTTCAACCCATAATTTAACCATATTGTTTATTTTCACTTGTTTTACTGTCAGTATTTTAAATTAACATGAAATTAGTCTTCAATATTTGTTGCTTCTGCAAGTCCCTGATTTCCTTGTAATTATGTCTGTAGAACAAAAAGGAAACTATTTTAAAACAAAATAAAATAGAGTATTATTTAAAGACTGTTTGAAATTGTTCTTCATTTATTTCCATGCTGTTAATGGTCAATAGATGAGTGACTACAGGGTATGGTGTTCTGGCTTGACTTGTTACACAGGCAGCCTAATACTGATCTTCTAATCCACTTATTGACCATCAATTTTTTTCGCAAGATGTTTTGCAAAGTTGAGCTGATTGTTTTCTAATTGGTATTTTGACCAATCTGAATTGGCCTAGCTGTATAAATTATATGTATCAACTTTATTCTCTCATTGACCCTTTTATCTAAGGGTTTCATGCGTCTCCACAGAGGTTGGGGTTTGTAGTGATCACTCATTGTTCCCTTCCTATGACCAGACTGTCTAGACAACTCCTCTCTTCGAACAATACGACCCATAACCCCCAAAGGGATGGGGTCAAAGGTCAGGTGGAGGCACCTGCCAGTAGAGGGACATGTGACCAGGACAAAGGAGAGGCTGAAGTTGTGTAATCTGCTTAAGCTATCCTCAAACGTGGGACTCTTCTGTCCTGTTCACCTGGTGACCATCATTTAAGCTGCATGCTAATGCGCATGGAAAGTCTCCTTGTTATTGGTGAGTACAATAATTGGTATTAGATATTTTACAAGCCTATGAAAGATTTTTGGAAACTGGAGGAGATGTTTGTGTATTTATGTAACTTTTAGTTTGTGTAATTCAATTATGTTTGCTGGAAGTCACTTGTTCAATAAAATGTTTGTGAATGTAGAGTACATACCTGACCACCAGATGACACTGTCCTAGCAGCTATCACAAGGAATGTCTGGAAAGGTATTGTATCAATACTGGAAGTCTGATATCAGTGCAAAACACATGGTTATTCTAAACCCATTTTACTCCAATCTGTCCGTGAAAGTCAGTTCCACTCTATTTTTTCATTGTTGCCCTTTCATCCGGGACTTTTGAACTGGTACACCAGGTGGTCAAGGTACAACAAAACACCAGCAGGCTTTGGCCCTTGTAGTGTGAGGTGAGTGTCCTTGTTTTAAGCTGGTCACTGGCTAGAAGTCTACAAGGTTATTATACCTGCATGGCAACATTGAATTTCAATGTACATTTTTTTTGTTATAATATTGAAAGTGAAGTGTGAGTTACAGTGGCTCAAAATTATTCACCCCCTTGGACTTCCAAATTGTGTTACAACGTGAATGAATTTAATCAGGATATTTCAGCAGTGATCAACCCTAAAAAATTGAAAAATAATATCTGCTAACTGTTTTAAATTAATAAAAATATTATAGATGCACTATGTTACTTTAAATTAATAAAAATATTATAGATGCACTATGTTACTTTAAATTAATAAAAATATTATAGATGCACTATGTTACTTTAAATTAATACAAATATTATAGATGCACTATGTTACTTTAAATTAATAAAAATATTATAGATGCACTATGTTAATTTAAATTAATAAAAATATTATAGATGCACTATGTTACTTTAAATTAATAAAAATATTATAGATGCACTATGTTACTTTAAATTAATAAAAATATTATAGATGCACTATGTTACTTTAAATTAATAAAAATATTATAGATGCACTATGTTACTTTAAATTAATAAAAAATATTATAGATGCACTATGTTACTTTAAATTAATAAAAATATTATAGATGCACTATGTTACTTTCCATACATTTATTGTGGCAGGCCACATTTAACATACTGTTTTTTTTTACTTTTTTGTATATATGTTTTCACTGAACACAGGGAAAATATAACCCCTTTCAGAAAATATACATTTTTATTTTGTCCATAATATTCATTGCTAGCTAGATATTGTGAAAAGTCAGTTTTGTTATTCTAATATTGCCTATATTTTGTATTATTTAAGTTGATGTTTTTAACCCCTGGGTCCACTTTGCCAGCTCCTAATGCTTACTAATCCTAAAACTGTTATATAATACAGTTATATAACTTTTATATAAGTTATATAATCAATAAGATAATTGATTACGTTAATGTTTACCCCCTTTACCTTTTCACGCTTGAATGAGCTGTAGTAGAACCAATTGCCTTATGGAGTCACTATTCAAATGGACTCACATCACCAAATCTCAATCCAATTGAGCACATTTGGGATGTGGAACGGGAGATTCACATCATGGATGTGTCGCTGACAAATCTGCAGCATCTTGTTGAATCGTGCCATGAAGAATTAAGGCAGTTCTGAAGGCTGGTGAGTGTATATCTACAAATGGTTGAAATGGCTTGACTCTGGCTTGACTCTGGCTTGACTCTGGCTTGACTCTGAAGATACATTCAAAAGTAAACCTGTATGCAGGAATACCCTAGTAATAATCAGCATATTGGGGCTTTTATTTCCTTCAGAATTGTAGTCCTATTGGTATGTTAGAAGAGTCATATTTAATACTATACAAAATTAACAACAATCTCAATCAACTGGTGTCTGTCAAGTTTATTTGAGGAACAGCCTTAGGTATGACTCCTCCCACCTCCCTCTCTGATGGAGTCTGTGCGACTTGAGTACGACTCCTCCCACCTCCCTCTCTCATGAAGTCCGTATGACTTGAGTATGACTCCTCCCACCTCCCTCTCTGACGGAGTCTGTATGACTTGAGTATGACTCCTCCTACCTCCCTCTCTGACGGAGTCTGTATGACTTGATTATGACTCCTCCCACCTCCCTCTCTGACAGAGTCTGTATGAATTGAGTATGACTCCTCCCACCTCCCTCTCTGACAGAGTCTGTATGAATTGAGTATGACTCCTCCCACCTCCCTCTCTGATGGAGTCTGTATGACTTGATTAATTACTAGTGTCTCTGCTAAACAAAAAAATCCTTTTGTTACTGGTGATGTGAGTGTTGGTTAGTCAGAATTATATTAAAGAGTCCATTTATGTCCTATCAGTGACTGGAGCATGACCTCTATAAAGGCACACAATAGGCAGCCAGGGGTGCAGTAGTGAGCTCAGAGCCTTTTGTGTACAATGGTTGTGTGTTGGGTTGGCTAGCTAGGGGCTTGCCCCTGAGAAGAAAGTGACATATGGAGCTGGTTTAGTGACCCCCCCCCGCACCTCTTTTCCATCGGCTCACATGTCAGACATATTCAGCTTCTGTCTTAATTCTGATGGTACTGACCGGAGAATATAGCCCAGGACAATAGGAAAATGTTTCCTTCTGTCATGGGCCTATAATATGCATAAGGAAAACAAGTTCTGATGTGCATATAAGAACACAGCAAAATGTGTACATTTATTAACAGTAAATGTTAAAGAATTGTAATGGTATTTAACATTGGATCTGAGCATGGTAGACTTGAGTGGGTGTTGAGAAGACTGACTATCTCCACCTCTTTGCGATTCACTTAATACTCGGCTCTAATCTGATTGGCTGTCCCGAGTGCCACAGGAAAAGGGCTTCCTAACAGAGGTGTTCATTGATTGGTTTATTCTGTCTTTGTCTGCGAGGCAGCTGAGAATTCTGTCCTGTTTGAATGTGCAGGGGTTGGAAGGGACCATTTCCATGGACCATCTGTCTCACAGGCTAGTGATACAACAAAGGACCCAGGATGGTGTTAGTACATGTCGGATATTTGGTTCTTCCTGTATTTGGCTCTGTAAGAAATAGAGGTAACGTTATTTATTTATTCTATACAATTTTGTCTTATTTGCGTGCGTTTTAAATGGCCATACTACATTTGGCAAGCTCTATCTGCAATGGCCAAGCAATAATGCTAACTGGCCAGAAAACTAGCTGCTTAGCCAGACAGCTAGTTGCGTTCGACCGAATTTAATCCGAGTTTGCAGTTGTTAACGGTAGCTATCGAAACATCATGAACAAAACAGCACAATGTGTACCTGCTAGCGTTATGTCACTAATGCGTACCGTTCATGTTTGTCATTCGTTTCGTTCTAGACTGCAATTGTCAAAGTCAAATGCTAACTAAGCAAAATGGTAGCTATCTGGCTAACGTTAACACTGCTAGCTAGTGATCTGGCCAGCCTCAACCAGGCTGCTGATGTTTGGATGATTGACGTGCCAGTACAGTCAGAATACAGTCATTTTATATCTAGGGCGCAACGTTGTGGTTTCTTCCGTGTTGTCTTTCTCAAATTACTGTAACTGTAAAATATATTTTGCACCGTTGGTCGACTAATACCGTAACAGCTGGTTGTTTTTGTTTTTAATCTGACCAAGCAGCTGGTTAGTGACATCAATTGCTTACACATATGTGTTGGTTTGGACGAGCCTGGAATCTTGACAACATTGTGTGGTGTCAACTTAGTGGTCTTAAGCAAAAATCTATCTTTTTTTAAGTAACGTTAGATGCTATTGGTTGATGATGATGTATTTGTATGTCTATAGCTGGCTAAATCCCTAATTTAAAGCATTTGAAGCCTTGAAACTACTGAATGTTTTAAAATGTGTCAACATGAGCTGGTTAGGTGGGTTAAGACGAACTGCAGTCTTTATGACGCTTTTTATTTTGGACTATATCAAGGTTCAATACAGTATCCCGTAGGTTTTGGAAATGTATATTTTTCTCTAAACCATCTATATTTATAGAAAATCTAGTTTAGGATGGAAGATAAACGAGCACAACAGAATGCCTTTTGTTTTACTCGATTGCAAATATCATACTACCCAAAATTGACCAAAATGACATCCTCCATATGCAGCAAAAGGCTATCTGTGCTGATTATGTAATAATAATATGAACGTGCTTTTTTTTAAAAAGACATGCAGTAGCACCAATGATTTCATTGTGCTTTTATTTGTGTTCTTTTTTCCTGTTCCATAGTATCGAGGCTGGCGCTACATTCCGCATTTCTCAGACCTTTGTCCCCCTCCATTGTGTAGCTCCATCTGCTGCTGTCTGCCGTAGCCTCTGCCTGTTCTCTGCATCTAGCTGTATTGTGACCCCTTCTTCCTCATTTCCTCTTTCCATCTGAAGACGACATTGGCATTTAAACCGAGTTCTCCCACTCATACCGTATCCTTCTGTGTAACAGACTAAAGAATAACACCTTCTCTAGAAAACAGTTTGTCTTTATTTAAACTGTCATGTTGCTCTTTAGTAAATAACCCATGGTAGAGTTAGTCCTATTACTATAATAATGTCATTGTGATTTTCCCATTCAGTGTGGATAGACGACATTCTGCTGTAAATTCCTGTAAAGTGGATACATTTTGACCCCTTTGACCCCTGATTCGATTATGTCCAGGCTTGATTGAACTTAAGGATAGCTGTTTCCAGTTATCCCTTAAATCAAAGGTGCATTCTCACACCTTGCCTTTGTCAGTTGGACCCTACTAGCCTGTTTGAAACATAAATCACATTCATTCCCCCTTTCAAAACATATCATCTTAATCACAATTAACTAATTGGACAGTTACTGGCTACAATAAATTTGCATTCTAACTTACATTCAGTTTTCCCCAAACAATCAGAAATGACCACCTTTGATGGCCCACTGCACCTGTTCTAGTGGTTAAACGACCTGCTGTAATCCCATCAGTTTGTGCAGGCTTTTGTCTCCTCTTATTGAATGAACTCATTTAGTTGGTCACGGTGAATCGGCTAGACTTAACTCGCTGTTCAAAATTTCCTTGGTGATCCACTGGTCACTACAAGTCTCACAGAATGCTATCCATTTTACAGGGATGTGTATATCCTGCACTGCTGTAGAACTCCTTTATAGAATCAAAATGTCTTTATTCTTTGGTTTTGGTTTCTCTACATTATGTTCTTGTATTAGAACCTAACGCATGATCATTTTGTTTTATTCTTTATGTTTTCACATTGAACAGCAGATTCCAATGTAATCTTTGTGTAGAGATGTCCCTGCTGTACTGAAATGTGCTGTAGCATACACATCTACTCATTGGATGCTGCTTCTGTCCTGTTAACCCTACAGAGCATGGTCGGGCCTTGCCTTGGTCTTAATTTGCATGTAGTTACATTATTATTACTATTATCACACAGTGCCACACTAATATTTTCCAATAAAGACTTCTAGTATTTCTCCTAACCTTCAGTGTGCTTCTTGCTGATTTCCATGTGTGTGTTTCCTCCCCCCACGTGCCGTCACTGAGGCCGCCCCCCCCCCCTCTTATCTCTCTGTGCTCCCATCTCTGCCCTCTTGCAGAGGCACTTCAAGGTGCTGCACTCTCCAGAGTCCCAATCACAGGATTAGGGACGACTAAATCTCTGGGTCTAGCTGTGGTAACACAGAGACACGGGAGGCATGGATTAATGTTGGAAACATGCAGTCATTCCTTTCCCCACTTTATCAATACATATTCCATTTGTGTTTGACTTCTCAGCTCTGACACATTGGTTGTGAACTGTAGTGGTGAGCAGAACTTGCTCATTTCATCTTTTTCCGCCAGTCTCGGTCTTCGTGGAGTTCTATTATTATTTTTGTTATCGGTAACGTGATACGAAAATTACAATTGGTGTTCATGCTTTTTATGTCCCACGTGCAACTTGTGAATTTGGCAGTAAATCTTTTGCAAAATAATGAGTCTTGAATTGGTGTCTTTCAGAAACTGACCAGGACTGGAGATTTGCTCAAAACGCACCTTGAAGTCTCTCTTTATGACACACAACATAAAACACTAATCTTAGTGCTATGGTGGGGCCATTTTCAATGGCCTTTTTGACAAGAGTCTTGACACTTGACATCAGTCATTCCATGGCTTTATCTATACAGAGTTGGGGAACACTATATTTTTAAGAATTGCACATTTTATCACTTTATATAACATAAAAATAGATTTTCCTGTATTTCAGTAGTGAAATGTTTATAATTTGAGTATATTCCATAACCAAAAGCAAGTGAAATCATCTTTACCTTGACATGTATGCTTTTAGATGAGTAATTCTCCAGTGGTTCAATATGGAATGTCACATAGTTGTTCAGGTGAGCTAGATCAATTAGCAACAAAAAATCCCTTATTCCAGTTTGTTTTCTTAAAACATATTTATATTAACTATTTAAAGTGCCTTTGGATAGACTTTACAGCAAACGGTTAAAGACATTGTATCAACCTTTTTATGTTTTTTCTCAAACAATCACTTGAATACAATGACATTAAACTAAAGAGCGATTGGAAATTGGGAAACATTTGTACACAGAAACCAGTAGTATGTTCCTGCACAACCAGAGGCTGCAGTTTTAGGACCCCAGTTCTAGGACCGCAGTTTCAGGACCCTAGTTTTTTGTGTTGATGCTTGAAACTTACACATTAATAACCGTCCCATCTATAGACTTTTACTAATTTAGAGATTTTTCTAAATTTAAATAAATATTATAGACAGTAGAACGATATGGTGAAATGATGTCCACTACGGATTAAAATATCCAGATATTCAGTTGGGCTTCACTTTTCACACAGTAGCATGTTAATATATTTTAGATGGGCTTAACAGCAAGGTTTTAGAGTGGCTAAGGTTAGGGTAAGGCTTATGGATTTAGTGATAGAAAGTAAAAATCGCATGTCTGTATCACGCTGCAATCTAGACACAAACTAGGGTCCTGAAACTGTGGTCCTAGAACTGGGTTCCTAAAACTGTAGCCTCCGGTTGTGCAGGAATACCATTCTCACTGAAACAGTCAACTATGTGAGCCGTTGATATTTTTTAATTAAGTCAAGTTCAATTAAGTGTGCAATAATATTACCATACATCACGCTATGGTTACTGAAGACATCTCAGGCTTTTTACGACAGTTTCTTGTTTAAAGAAAGATGTCTGGTTTAGAGCCTTCCTACAATAAAGCACACAGAGGTTATTGTCAGCACGTTTCTGTTCAATCACTTACAAGGTCATATAAGGCAGTCAATTACATAAATTATTCAACACTTCTGTAGTGTTGCATGCAAGCAGCTGCATACTAATGATCAGATGAAATGATAAGGAAACCACAAGGATTACAACCAGCTCATCATCCTACTATGCCGAGACACAGAACTTCTTTATCCATGATTTACAAGTCGCTTGGTACAGTGGATTATTTATATGCAAAATGTAGTGTTTATCAGATTCTCGCTCCTCAAACCTATTTCCCACTAACCGCTGCACTTGGGCACATTACATGCCATTACATCAGATAGCGCTACGTACACAGTAAATCCTTCAGGATTGGTTGATAGCTACTGCACTGCTTAGCCTACACATTCCCCCCGTCATCCATGCATCGTAAAGTAATGGGACGCTGCCAGGGGAATGGGGTGTGTAGATGTGGATTACGGTGAGGAGACTAGCAGCAGCAGCGATTATAAAGCCGCAGCGCCAACCGGGTCGGACGTCAGGCTGCTGCAGTCATGGGTGGGCAGGGCTACAGGCCTGTCATTCAAACGGAGAGCCATGCCGCAGCCACACCGTGGGGGAGGGGCTCGCTGTGTGTGTGTCTGTATTCGCTCTGGAGAGGCTGGGAGCACGGATATGCAGTAGGAGATTTACAGCCCTAACCCAGCAAGGTATGATTAGACAGTATCAAGATATGCTGCCGTAGAGACTATGTTCCTGAGACTGCGTGAGACAATGTCTGTCAGCTCAGGCCTATTTAAATTGTTAATTTTATGTTATTGGCCGTTTATGGCTATTATAATAATTCCACAAATCATTTCCACGCTGATGTCCTTTTATAAATCCTATAAATGCAATGACCATGTTTCTTTGGTCTTATTCGTGTAAGTCATTGTAATAACCCCTTGTTATTGGAATACCTATATACACCGATCATCCATAACAATATGACCACCTGCCTAATATTGTGTAGAGCTAATTTTACCGCCAAAAAAGCAGCCCCATACGCAACAAACTAATGCACTGTGTGTTCTGACACCTTTCTATCAGAACCAGCATGAACCTTTTCAGCAATTTGAGCTACAGTACGTCGTCTGTTGGATCAGACCACACAGGCCAGCCTTCACTCCCCACGTGCATCAATGAGTCTTGGCCGCCCATGACCCTGTCACTGGTTCATTGCTTTTCCTTCCTTGGACCACTTTTGATTGGTACTGACCACTGCAGACGGAGAACACCCCACAAGAGCTGCAGGTTTGGAGATGCTCTCATCCAGTCATCTAGCCATCACAATTTGGCCCCTTGTCTAAGTCACTCAAGTCCTTATGCTTGCCCATTGATCCTGCTTCTAACATATCAACTTTGAGGACAAAATGTTCACTGCCTAATATGAAAAATGGGCAAGCTTAAGGACATGAGCCACTAACCCTGCCTTGTCATCAGTTCAGCCACCCTTTGGACAGATCTGCGGGATAGCGAGGGGCGCTCACATTGTTCATTCAACCAAATGTCGCCCAGCCTCTGATTCTTTTCGCACTGCTCATAAAACACAAAATACTTTTGTTAGCTCATACATGGGATGATTACGCTCACCAACTATAGTTCCGCGATTGAATTTACAGGTGCCCGATCTGCATGCAAGGAGTCGATGGAGAGCGAGGTGGCATGTAGACAATTCTATTTATCGTTCGTTAATCCAGGGCAGTGCAATGCCAATTCATGCTGCGTCATGCTGGCGGTTCGGGCAAAGCCGGAGAAGCCATAGTCAGGCTCAAACCACTGACTGTCATGACGTAGACTATCCTGCAATACGGCGACTTAGCTCACTAGGCTACCCAGACCCCAAATAAATGAATTGGGTAAAATGGGGTAATCAGCTTGAAATGAATTAGGATGGAAAATAGATATCTAGAGTTTACATATTACTTTTTTTTTTGAAAAATGGGGGGGCTAGTTACCCCACTAGCCAGAATGTAAGTACTGCCGCAGACTCAGCCTTCCTCTTCGTCTTCTTTCCTCCTTCATCTTCTACCACCTAAGATTGCTAGTTAGCGTAACTAGATAGCACTAACCATACTTGTCATTGTCTGAATGACCGGTAGAATCACAGCCATTACCATACATTTCTAACAATCCCCAGGGACTAGTTACCCTATAGCAGATAATATATCAAAATATCAAAGTTTGATCATTATACTTCAATAATTTTGTGGTAATATCTTCAAGATTTGTGATTAGAAAAAGGAGAACTTTAGTTGTGCACGGTCAGCGCCAGCCAGGGAACGTGTTTGGGGATAATTCTGGTGACATGTTGTGGGCATTATGTGAAATAAAGAGGTGGGGGCAGATACCCTATTTAATGGGGATTACTAGATTACATTTGGATAACTGTGAATTTTCACAACCGTAATCCCTCAGAAAGGAGGGAAAATGCCTCAAAACGGCATCTTCTATTCTAGCGAAGCCTGAAGCCAGCAGTTGTTTTCTGCTCTACTTGCTCAACCAGCCACCCTAATTGTTTTTATGGGCTCTGAGGTTCATTGAGTTTCATGTGTCTTGGGGCCGTTTCTACAGTAGCAGGCACACATCCGAGAAGGACCAGCCGCCTCTGCCTCCTCATTGCTTGGAATTAGCCTGTAAAGGCTCTGATGTAGAGGGAAATATGACGACCCAAAGTACTCCAGGATATAATTAAATATTGCTACAACTATGTCAAATCAATTAATATCAATTAGTGCAATGTTACACTGTAATTTAACCAGGTACTAAACATTAAGGAGTATCAAAAAGTTCCACCTGTGGTTAACTTAATACAGTGCTGTTGTAATTCCCTTTAGAACAATTAAGATAATTATTACATTTGTCTCTGCACCGAATTTAAACATGCTTCTCCTTTATAATTTGTGGCGTTCACTAGGCACTGTTTATTGTTGCATTAATGCAGTCAAAGCACACGCGGCTCGCTGAATGAACTAGCACTAAAGATGCCTCTACATGGAGCCGGGCAATTCATAGCCACAGTCACTGGGTCTGTGCGTCTGACATAAGAGCGGCTGTCAGTAGGGAGATCTGCCACCACCCCCAACTTGGTGTCTGTTCCCTGGCTCAGACAGCTGGGGTGCTAAAACGAGGGTAGGACGAACAGCTGCCTCCCTGTCCGCCCCGCACCAACCTCCTTTGGGCGTAATGGATATTGATTGTTTGGCTGTGACCCAAGCGGTGTGCTGAATCAGCAGGTCGACCAGAGCTTCACTCACCACTTCTTCCACACACATGCAGACGGAATGGCGGGGCGGTCCCGACCCAGTGGGGTGATTCATGGGGACAATCTGGAGAGGCCTGTCTCAGATGAATGTGCCTAAGGGTTTGGCATAGTGGTGGATTGTAGTACTGTGCCTAAATGATTAATCAGATTCCTCTTTGTCCTTAAATCAGATCTTCGAGAACTCAACTGGTGAAAGTAATTTCGGCATCTGTTTCTGCCAAGTCGGGTTTACCTGACATTTGTTTTCAAATTAGTGCAGATACATCCAATAAGGCACAGAGGCTGGTGGGTCTACTGGTGGATCTCTTTAATGCTAGAAACCATAATGAGAGGAGAACCATTGGTCCGGTGTTCCAAGCTTAGAGAATGGTAATAACACCGTTACAGCTCAAACCGAGCTTTATTCAGATCCTTTACTTAGTAATTGGACTTTTGACCAATTAAATCAGCTCTGTGGCAGACGTGTGGAAAAGATCAGAGACGCAGGTCTATTAAAATAATTTTAGTATCACGGTTCATATGACAAAGTTACTTTCATTATGCACTCGCCCAGACCAGGGTTCTTATTCATAATTCATTATACAAACCCACTTAGACGTGTCTACCTCCAGCCTTGGAATAAAACCAAGCGGATATGATCTGAGGCAGAGATCTCAGTCCATATCAAACTGAAGGGCAGTCGTTAGTGCCCAGTGAAAACCTGTGTTAGCGGATAGAGCAACCGGACATGAGCAAGGCAGTTGGGCTCGAGGTGTTAAAGGTCACTCGATTCGGGTCATTGTCTTGGGTTGTCCATCTGCTCTTTGTCCTCTCGTGTTCTTTTTTTCTGCGTGAGATCATTATTTCCGTTTTCTCTCTGTGTACAATGGCGTGAGAGATGTTTCTACAATTATTTCTCTGTGCTCTGGCTGACTGTATCTTGTTCGACTGTTGTCTGGTCTGTTTTAGCGTGACTGTGCTGCCTGTGTAGTTGCTGTGTGGTATGTCGAATTGTAACTGATGACTGCTTCTACTGTTTGTTGTTTGCTGTCTGTCTGATTTCATGTGATCACCCGGTCTGTCTACTCTCTGGTGACTTTTCTTATTTGGTGAGTGGGTTCACTTATCTTGGTTGACTGGTGGATCATTCTTTCTACTTTTTGTGGGCGTGACTTGTCTCATTTTTCACCTGATTGGCTGAGTGTCATCTTTGCGTTGTTTGGTTGGGGCTGAGTCCTGATTGGCTGCTGTCTCCTGCAGGGGCACACTTCACCAGGCATCAGCACAGCCATGCTACCTCCTGCCGACACTTTCACCTGGGGGCCCCTCAGGCGCCGCTCTCAGCCGAGTTCCCACTAGGTCATGCCAACCAGCCCCCCCAGACAGGCCTGGCACCTCACCTGCCCCCAGCACCACACCACCCGCCACCCCTGGCGGCCATGCCGGCCCCCCCTCAGTTCCAGGACATCCCGGGGCCACCCTTCCTACCTCAGGCCTTACACCAGCAATACCTCATTCAGCAGCAGCTCCTGGAGGCGCAGCACCGCAGGATTCTTCCCCACCCCAGGTACCATCACAAAACCAGTCAGACAAAACAC
>JACXGM010000964.1:29858-61025 GCA_016801145.1 Umbra pygmaea | reverse complement strand
GTACAGCTCATGGTGTTTCTCAGATTTAGCTTGAGACCGGTAAGCATTAGCCTCGATAGTAGTCGTGTCTCCTTCATTGTGTATTTTTATATTTTGAATATATACTTCCACTGCATACTGTAACCCCTTTTGCCTCGATCTTGAGGATATCGCAGAGTTAATGCTCCAAAAAAGGTAACTGACACGCACGGTATACCTTCTCCGTTATGGCAATCTGTTGCACTGGTCGGGTGTTTGACCATTTGTTTGTCGGGCGTAGCAACAATAACTAAGGGGGGCGGGGCTCGGCGAAAGGCTAATTGCCACTCACAAGTTGCATTATGCTCTGCTCCCTGGGGCTGAACCCATCGACTGACCTCCCAGACATATATCCTTGCCCCCATACTTGGATGATGATGATGATGATGGTCCTTTGACTCAAGTTCTGATAAACTCTGATGTGGTTACAAATGTGTAATTTTCTGATGTTATGTGATTTTTATAATCATGGGGTGGAGTGTGGTGGAAAATTGACACAAATGCAATAATGAGTGTATTCTGATCATTTGTTTTGTCATAGATTTGTTCAAGGCTTTTTAATGAGAGTTTATAGCTGTTTAAGTCACACATGCTGACTGTTAATCTTTCTTCTTTCACTCATGGAGCAACCTTAAAACTGTATTATTTCTGTATACTTCTCTGAGAAATAATGAATGTCTTGTTCGATGTTCTGAGTTTTGCCACAAGTCTACATAAGTTACAAAAAAAAGATGATGTTACACAGTGGTAAACATTAGAATTTCAATTTTTTTGAAGTGTGTTGCAGTCATCAGATTTGATATGAATGTACATTTTCAAAAATAAATTCACAAAGTAAAATATCAAGTAAAGGAATATAACATATTATTAAGTAGAGAATGAGCGAATGTTATGTAACTTACTCCACCGTTTCCTCCAGTGTGTCTGTCACGATTTGTGGGTATAGAGAGGAAGACCAAAGGCAAGGTGATGGAGTTGATTCAGCCGTTTAATTAATATGTCGATAGCATTCAGTACAGCGATCCTGATGGACATAGAGTAACTACAGACAAATACAGGTTTGCACAACACATGTATGTATGTATGTATGTATGTATGTATGTATGTATGTATGTATGTATGTATGTATGTATGTATGTATGTATGTATGTATGTATGTATGTATGTATATACACATATACATATATACACACACATATACACATATACATATATAGATATACACACACATGTACATATATATACACATACATACAGTGCCTTGCGAAAGTATTGGGCCCCCTTGAACTTTGACACTTTGCCACATTTCAGGCTACAAACATAAAGATATGAAACTGTAATTTTTTGTGAAGAATCAACAACAAATGGGACACAATCATGAAGTGGTACGAAATATATTGGATATTTCAAACTTTTTTAACAAATAAAAAACTGAAAAATTCGGCGTGCTAAATTATTTAGCCTCCTTAAGTTAATACTTTGTAGTGCCAGCTTTTGCTGCGATTACAGCTGTAAGTCGCTTGGGGTGTGTCTCTATCATTTTGCACATCGAGAGACTGAAATGTTTGCCCATTCCTCCTTGCAAAACAGCTTGAGCTCAGTGAGGTTGGATAGAGAGCGTTTGTGAACAGCAGTTTTCAGTTTTTTCCACAGATTCTCGATTGGATTCAGGTCTGGACTTTGAATTGGCCATTCTAACACCTGGATTTGTTTATTTGTGAACCATTCCATTGTAGATTTTGCTTTATGTTTTGGATCATTGTATTGTTGGAAGACAAATCTCTGTCCCAGTCTCAGGTCTTTTGCAGACTCTTCTTCCAGAATCGTCCTGTATTTGGCTCCATCCATCTTCCCTGTCCCTGCTGAAGAGAAGCAGGCCCAAACCATGATGCTGCCACCACCATGTTTGACAGTGGGGATGGTGTGTTCAGGGTGATGAGCTGTGTGGCTTTTACGCGAAACATAACGTTTTGCATTGTTGCCAAAAAGTTTGATTTTGGTTTCACCTGACCAGAGCACCTTCTTCCACATGTTTGGTGTGTCTCCCAGGTGACTTGTGGCAAACATTAAACAACACTTTTTATTGATATCTTTCAGAAATGGCTTTCTTCTTGCCACTCTTCCATAAAGGCCAGATTTGTGCAGTATACGACTGATTGTTGTCCTATGGACAGACTCGCCCACCTCAGCTGTAGATCTCTGCAGTTCATCCAGAGTGATCATGGGCCTCAGGGCTGCATCTCTGATCAGTCTTCTCCTTGTATGAGCTGAAAGTTTAGAGGGACGGCCGGGTCTTGGTAGATTTGCAGTGGTCTGATACTCCTTCCATTTCAATATTATTGCTTGCACAATGCTCCTTGGGATTTTTAAAGCTTGAGAAATCTTTCTGTATCCAAATCCGGCTTTAAACTTCTCCACAACAGTATCTCGGACCTGCCTGGTGTGTTCCTTGTTCTTCATGATGCTCTCTGTGCATTCAACGGACCTCTGAGACTATCACAGAGCAGCTGCATTTATACAGAGACTTGATTACACACTGGTGGATTATATTTATCATCATTAGTCATTCAGGTCAACATTGGATCATTCAGAGATCCTCACTAAACTTCTGGAGAGAGATTGCTGCACTGAAAGTAAAAGGGCTGAATAATTTTGCTCGCCCAATTTGTCCGTTTTTTATTTGTTAAAAAAGTTTGAAATATCCAATAAATTTTGTTCCACTTCAAGATTGTGTCCCACTTGTTGCTGATTCTTCACAAAAAATTACAGTTTCATATCTTTATGTTTAAAGCCTGAAATGTGGAAAAAGGTTGAAATGTTCAATGGGGCCGAATTCTTTTGCAATGCACTGTATATATATATACATATATATATACACACACACATACATATACATATATATATATGAACATAGATAACTACAGGAACGTAGATAAATATGCTCTAATTCAGCGTAGACGCGGTTACACTATAATACAATATGTACGCCTGATCAACTGTACACACAGGATACCCATGTACAACCTAATACAACCCATAACATGGGGAAGACACTTAGTATTATATATCTATTGTCTGCAATAAACTTACGTTTACTAATACAGGAACATGTAGTCTTTGGCTGCCAGGGGTCTCTCAATCAAAACAATGGCAAAAGATGTACTTGGATGATGCCGGGAAGTAGCGTGGGATCATGGGTTTTGTTATCGTCGTCAATGACAACCTTCCAACTAGCGCAGTCAAAGGTTATATGATGCCATTGACAGAAGACAAAATGAAACGTCCGGTGTCTACGAATTATGTTACAAATTTCTCTGGATTTGAAAGTTGGTGGAAACATTTAGGATAATGTAAGTACACAACTAATATATATAATATAGGTGTAGTGATGTTTGCTTTAATGCAAAGTACTTATTTTGTTATTGTTTTGGAAAACTACATACTGTACCTTTAAAGCTACACTGTGTATTTCTTTGAGTTGATTTTTAGCAAAAACCCCTTTGTTCTTTCACAAATATGTGTTAATTCATGTGTAATTACTTCCACCTAATAATCAAAGTATTTTTGTAAGTGTAGAATCTTCTAATCACAATATATACAATGGTGCCGCTCGAATTGCGGCAGCCATGTTACACCGCCATCTTTACAATACATTAGCCAAAGAGGGACATACCTGGAAATTCAAGCTCGGCCATTCGCACTTTTACACAAGTCAAGTGGCACCGTGATGAAGGCCAGGGGGAGATTACTCACGACTGCCGGGAAATTTCAAAGTCTGTTGAAGATGTAAGATCATGCCTATTCTCGAGGACATGTAATAGTAGCGCTGGCTCAAGCTGTAAAGTAGGCAAGAAGGTTCGCCTGGCAACACAAACTGGGTTTTTACGTTTCAAAATAATAGCGCTCGTGGTTCATTGCAATAATTGTTTTATTCATTGCATAGGTAGTGTCCATGTTCATGTTTTGCTAAAATTAGTATTCTGTTTAAATAAAACAGACTCTAGTGAATGTTTGTCAAATGTAATCGTGTTTTCACATGAGACACTGACAATATATTCAACCAAATTGTGTGTAAAACATATTTGTTACTTTTCTTAATAAAACATGTTAAATTATTATTTTTGATATCACATCCTCTTATTGTTTCTTTACACACAATACAATTGCATTTGTTAATAATTCACAGACTGTGTAGTGAATTCACAATGATTATTGCAATGAATCAAAACGAGCGCTATTGTTTTGAAAGAGAAAACGAATATCCAGGTTCACGTTGCTGGTATAATAACGCGAGGGGCTTAAGTTGCTTGTTATATACATTTTCACCAGCAGATGGGAGCAGATCTTACACAATGCAGCTTTAAATAGGATCCACCCGAAATACGTCTGACAGCAATCTGTAATCAAGCACTATCAACCTAGGCAGAACCCTATCCAAGCTTTTGGTGTTTCAGGGGTGTGGTGCCACACCTCAATCATGCATACAGTTACCTAAAACAAACACAAATATACACAGAATAAATTAAAATCTACAGTACATACACACTGGACTATAAGTCCCTTCACAGTTCTTATGGAACAGGAGTCTCACTCTGCTACTCCTGTTACAGTGTCTCTCCATCAGGACTTGTTGAAAGCATATTTTTGACAAAAGTCATTTCTCCAACAAAAAGTTCCCATTACACATAAATGTCATAACATACTCAACAACAAATTGGGTGACATTAGGATTGTTATTATTTTGATACTGAGGAAAAAAGAGAATATATGATATTATATAGTGTATATGAAAAAATTATGTAACTTACCCCAGTCTGCATTTTTCCTCCAATGATGATCAGGCCTTAATGTTAAGAACATTAGTGTTAATAAACAACTCCCTTATTTCTCATATTCCCTTCATCAACATAAAAATTGAGATGGACCAAAAAGGCAATATAGCTAGGTAGACCAAAGTGCAACACAATGAGCACCGGCAAAATGTCACTAAAGGCCCAAGTAATGCAATGGAATAATTTAAGTAAACAGAAAGTCAAACATGAATGCCCTATAGTACTGTACTGTAGGAAACCCATTCACCGCTGTTTAGCAAATCTGCCTGAAGATTATTACTCACCCAGCTAGCTAGGTACATCTGAGTAGCAGAATTCAATGCACCTTTAAAATATTTATAATATTTATTACTTCTGCTGTTGTACACTCCGGATCACTGTTCAGTACGTACATAGTGTATTGCTATTATTATTATCATTATTGTCTTAATTTTTATTTTTTTTTATTTTTTTCATACTGTATATAATCTTTATAAGCCCACTGTGTAGATGTGTCGAGCCATGTCACAAGAATTTCTCTGCATAGGATGATGTGATGTCATTCGATGCATATGACAAATAAACAACTTTGACTTTGACTTTGACTAGGTGACTGGAGACAGTGGCGTAAAATACAGCGTATTTTAATAGTTCGTTACCACAGTAGGTATTACAAGCAAAGCAGGATCCCAATAAAGGCAGAGGTACATAAACACTTGGCAATATCGTGGTCAGGTAGCAGGGGTCGAGGCCAGAAGACACAGCATAGGCACAGAATCGGGATCCGGGAGAGTAGTGAAGAATACAGGCTCACAAGGTCAGTACACGGATGGTCACAGGCACAGTACAGGATCAACAGGCGAACTCGAGAGTGAGAGAGGAAAAATTGTCAAAAACACAGGTAATCAAAGTATAATAAAGTTTTTCCTATTTCACACCATTCTTTGTAAACCCTAGAAATGGATGTGCGTGAAAATCCCAGTAACTGAGCAGATTGTGAAATACTCAGACCGGCCCGTCTGGCACCAACAAACATGCCACGCTCAAAATTGCTTAAATCACCTTTTCTTTCCCATTCTGACATTCAGTTTGGAGATCAGGATACTGTCTTGACCAGGACCACACCCCTAAATGCATTGAAGCAACTGCCATGTGATTGGTTGAGTAGATAATTGCATTAATGAGAAATTTAACAGGTGTTCCTAATAATCCTTTAGGTGAGTGTATTTCATCCTAATTTCGCTGGTAAGAACGGTAAGTTACCATAATTCCTCTTCCAGAGACCCGGTTGTAATAAAGCTGTCAAAACTGTAGGCTATTTCTTGATATTTAAAATATAAAAAAAGGGGTCTAGGGATAGAAGGATAAACAACCCAACCTGTGATGTTTGGTATTACAACGTGCAGCACTTATATGGATAAGCTGGTTCCCTGAATCAGACTAAATAAGCTCCATTACTAGTTAAGGAAATCAAACTGTCCCATAAATTTGTATGGGGTGTAATGTCTACTAGTAGTGTTTGTGTTAGGAAGTCAGTTCTCCACTCTGTCCAAGGGGTGGAGGTAGAGGATTAGATGTGTAATGTGAGTGTTAGGTAAGACAAATAGGCTAACGAGCCAGCCACCACCAGTGTATTCACAGTAGCAGCCACTAGCTAGCTATCGCTTCGTCACAAAAAACACTTTATTACAAAAAGATTAGATTACTTAAATCCTGTGGCTGGTTAGCACATCCATATCAGCGACAATCTTTTTGTGGTAAATGAATGTTAACATTGTTAATTGTTTTAGATGGTGTCTTATTTGGAAGTGGGTGTTGAGATTTGAAGCGAGAGGAATTCTCCGCCACATTTTTTATTTTGTTCAGCTCTTCAGGGGGGCATAGTGATACCTTTTGTTTATATACTACAGCACTTGAGTGATAAGGCTAAATTCTAAGTGCAGATATCAGGGAATTGTCATAGGCTTGGAATGTAAAAAAAAGGTGGTGTCAGCAGCGCTCCACACAAGATATGGCGCAGGGCATCATTGTAGAAACTAATACAAACCAGTTCCCCTTTGAGTTCGCTTCATAGAACGGTATGATGACCAAATGTAATCCAATTGGTTGCGCTTTAAGAAGTCAGCAGTATTTTAACTTAGAGCACATCGGCTCTTTGGAATTTTGGAGAGGTTTGCATCGCTTGCGGGGAACAACCAGTTTGGGAGAGCGCAGCCAGATCATTTGTTGAAATGAATGTGGGTTTCTTGGGCATAATGTCACTTTTCCACCTCCCATGAGTGTGCGCCTTAAGAGTTGACTATCCTTGCATGGTCAAATGAACAAAGAGCACTATAAAGAACCGTCTATGTGGCATCAATGAGTAAGAATCATTTATTCTACTGTCAAAATATACAATGCATAAGTAGGATATTTTAAGTTAAATGTGTTTTGCAGTATTAAAAAAAAAATAAACTTAATGGATGATTCCTGACATGTCAGATTTTCCATATGGCCATATGACAGACAAACAGTTCCAAAAAAAGTTAGTTTTAAAACAGTCTAGAATATATCCTATTGTCATTTGATTTCACTTGTTACTTTACTAGTGAAGTTGGCTCAAAATAGTCACAGGTAAAATATATATTTTTTGTATGTCTTTCATATTTTCCTTGTTTCCTTAGGAGGAACCAGGGGAGAGCTAATCAGGGGAGAAATATGAAATTAGGCTACGGATTTCACAGAAGCAGCTGTTTCGGTCAAACCAGCCTGGTGACATTTATTTCTTCTGGCTTTCTATTGTATCTGGTAATTATTCACATTATTCTGGTGTACCAAGCCTAAATCAGCCCCTGTTTATAAAGCTGAAAGAAAAACCAGAAGGACACAATCTCCCGAGGCCACTGCAGATTGCACTTCATGTATTGTAATATATACAACTTAGGTCATTTACTATTTTGGTCATTCAGAAATGTATTGATTTGGTAAAAAACTGAAAAGTGATCAGGATAGGGTCGACAGCGCAAGTGGTAGATTTACTCAAACAATCTTTTGTACGTCAGCAGTAGCAACATGTGTGTCACCAGACTTTCAAAACACTCTGGGCTCAGACAGACAACCCGGGGCTGAGGGGATTGCATGTGTGTAAATACATTAGCTATAATTATGTGGGCTATTACATTATTTGTTTTAGCAGTGCGAATGAAAGGAAGTGCATGTTTCTGAAGACGAACGCTGTTAGTAAAGTACAAAAAAATGATATATTTTATTTCTATATCATATCATACGTTTTATTTTTAAAACGCGACTGAACGGAATTCCATGCTTTGACAATGCAAAATGAGTGTCAAGTCAACAATTTAGAAAAAACTTGTCATAAACACCAACGTCCTGTACAAACTTTAGAATTGATGATGCAATGAGACGTTAATTTTTCCAAGGTAATGTACAGAACAAAGTGTTCCGCTTACCACATATGCAAACAACAACATTAGCTAATATTTTATTTACTAGTAGAAATTGGTGTTTGGATTTATATTCACATGATTAATTAATTAATGTAGGATATTTCATGTTCCTACAGATGCCACTCAGTTCTTTCTTCTCACTTTACAAAATGTATGTTTATATGTATCAAAAGCAATAGGGCTTCCAGATTTTTGGGTTTTCTTTGTGAAAGAATATTATTCACGCAAAGTTGTATCTCACGCATACATCTGCACCGACTAGCCTATTGATGTAGCACTCGCGCTATTTTGACCAATTTCTTCCTGAGTGAGAAAGCTGACTGATGAGGGTGATTGTCAAAATAAGTACTTCAAAACAATGTTGTTCTCCTTAACAGTTCATACTGCTGCTTTAAAGTGTCTTTTGAACCTATAACAATTTTGTCAGCAATCATGTAGCTTATGAGAATTACTGGTAGTTTTTCAGCAATGTTGCTGACAATTGCTTCTGGAAAACAGTGTGTTCTTACTCCTTACTTTACTGATTTTTTTGTCCCCAATTAATACAGTTGTTGGGTTTTGTGACTGTGTAGCCTGAAAGAGCTTGACAGTTTGCCCCTCTGTCTTTTTGTAGGTGCTGATGTTCCTTACTATACTTTAGGTTAGTTTCCCTAGAACGGCAGTGTTGTGAAAAACAAGGTGCTAGAAACAATCCTCAGAGATTTTGGTCCATTTTGACATTATTGAATCACATGATGGATTGAGGTCTGGTGACTGTGGAGGCCATTTGAGTACAATAAACCCATTGTCACTCTACTCAAACAAGATTGAGATGATGAGAGCTTCGTGACATGATGTGTTATCCTGCTGAAAGTAGCCATTAAAACACTGTGGTCATAAAGGGTTGGACATGGTCAGTAACAATACTCAGGTAGGTTGTGGCATTCAAAGAATGCTGAATTGGTTTTAAGGGGCCCAAAGTGTTCCAAGAAAATTTTCCCCACACCATTACACCACCACCACCAGTCTGATAAATTAAATACTCAGTTTCCTGTTTTAAGCTGATGGGTGTGGCACTCGGTGTGGTCAATCTCCTCTGAATGTCTGTAAACCCTAAAAATGCTTGTGTGGGATAATCCCAGTAGATGTGCACTTTCTAAAATACATAAACCAGCCCATCTGCCACTAAGAACCTTGCCACATTCAAAATAACTTGAATCACCTTTCTTCCACATTCAAATGCTTGGTTTGAAATTCAGCAGATCATCTTGACCATGTCTAAATGTCTAAATGGAATGACTGCCTGCCATGTGATTGGCTGATTAGATATTTGCATAAATGAGCTGTTGAACAGGTGTACCTAATGAAGTGGCCAATGAGTATATTATATACATTGATTGTCCAATACAAACTTAAACCCAACTATTTTTCAGAATAGAATGAAAGTCATGGTGGACAGTGTTATTGAGGGGTGTTACCCATTTTACTAGACCAGTTATGAAAAGTCAATCTCAACAGTAATAGTGGTACTTGCCACCCCAAAAAGATGTTTTAATTTAAATCACATTTCCTCCAGAAGAACGAAGTCAGCTTGCAATATAATTTATGAATATGGACAATGAATGCATGGACTAAGGTTTATGATTTGAATTGCACACTTTCCTGTCAAGTTCAAAATGTATAAATTAAAAACAGCATGGCACACAAGGTTTGTTTTTTAAATTTGTAATTTCCTGTGATAAACAAAGGCAGTGACACTGGAGAAGGCTATAAAAAACCTCAATGCTTCCAGCTGCTAATTTCAAAAGTCCGAAACACTGTCACAAAAAGGAAGTTAAAGCATGGTCTTGAAGACCAAGAAATATATCACACAGACTTGCCTAAAAACTGTCCCAATAGGGTCGCTGCCACGGATAGATATGCATGTACAGTATGTCAGGAAAAAAATCCACATACAGTATATTTTTAATCCCTCTGTGTAATAACGTTGAATGAAAACTAGAGGGCAACACACAACCATGTATTCTTCAAGAGTTCACTAGGTTGGTACTGTGAAGCTGCCAATATGAACTCAATTCCCTAGGAATGATTTTGAGTTGGTCACTGATGCAGGAGTCTAGCGTCTAGTGATTAACACATTGAGTTACACATTTTTGGAAACTGTTGGCCTAACAGATTCTAGACAATCAATCCTATTTAATTTGACCTTTGATTTGGAATATAGTTAGAAATTGCACCACGTGTGCCAGTAGGTGTCAAATGGCTTTCAGTTAAATGCTTCTCATTTTGGTAATTTTCATGTGATATTGTAACAATCTATAGCCAGTGTATACTGTTAGCTGCCCTAATCCCCAGGAAAATGTAAGCACTCCAAAAATATATTGAATAACACCACATAGAGTTCTTAATTAACAAAACACAAGGTACCTCAATTAACACCACATACAGTACTTAATTAACAACACACACAGTACTTAATTAACACCACATACAGTACTTAATTAACACTACATACACTACCTAATTAACACCAGAACAGTACTTAATTAACACCACAAATAGTACTTAATTAACACCACATACAGTACTTAATTAACACTACATACACTACTTAATTAACACCACAACAGTACTTAATTAACACCACAAATAGTACTTAATTAACACTACATACAGTACTTAATTAACACCACATACACTACTGAATTAACACCACGTAAGTACTTATCTAACACCATATACAGTACTTAATTAACACCACATACAGTACTTAATTAACATAATGAACAGTATTTAATTAACACCACATACAAAACTTGATTACCACCACATAACTCCTTATTTAACACCACATACAGTACTTAAATAACACCATATACAGTACTTACTGTATTTAACACCATACACAGAACGTAATTAACACCACATGAGGACATATTTAACACCACATACAGTACATAATTAACACTATTTACAGATCTTAATTAACACCTCATACAGTACTTAATTAACACCACACACAGTACTTTTTTTACCAAGTTATTGAGTCAGATAATAGTTTTTTTCCAGTTTAATAGTCACATACAGGCAGTACGTGGAGGGGTTTCAGCAACACTTCCGCTTGGTCTAATGCTCTAATTACCACCGATTGGAGACATTCTTGTGTTCTTACAGAAATCTCAGTACTTTGTCCTTGACTTGTGTCGTCATACTGTGCCTTCTAGAACATTCGAGCATCTTCGTCTTTCTCTTTACCTCTAAAATCTTGTGACAAGCTAGGGACAGTGTTGGTAGTGATCCAGGTCCAACACACAAAACTAGGTGAACAGAGATGTTCAATTTCAATAGATGTTTCATGGTATTCTTGTTTATTTGTATTTACTCATTGATGTCATATCAATTTTCGCAATAGATTTTTTGCAATTTGGCAAAAACCTGGCATAGTCCATATTTTGGCCATGTATTGTCTGCTCCCGATCCTATCAAATATGATTTAAGCCATCATTGGGCTTTATGTACTGTACCTTCTATTTATTGAGAAATGTTCATAAGAATCCTGGCCAATATGGCCCCATGCAGGTTCTGAGCGGTCGTCCTGGAAATGGCCATCAGGGGGGTAATGAAAAACACCTGAGATGCACAAAAATACAGATTTACCCATGCACTTGCTGTGTGGGAAATTTGGTGAATTTATCACAAAGTCTAAAATGTTTGCTTAGTTGCAGAATAGACTATAAGGGGAAAATGTAACATGACTGAACTTGAACTAGACGTCCTCCAGTATACTAAAATTAGTGTAACGTGATTGTATCACCTTAAACACTCACCTAAAGGATTATTAGGAACACCATACTAATACTGTGTTTGACCCTCTTTCGCCTTCAGAACTGCCTTAATTTTACGTGGCATTGATTCAACAAGGTGCTGAAAGCATTTTTTAGAAATGTTGGCCCATATTGATAGGATAGCATCTTGCAGTTGATGGAGATTTGTGGGATGCACATCCAGGGCACAAAGCTCCCGTTCCACCACATCCCAAAGATGCTCTATTGGGTTGAGATCTGGTCACTGTGGGGGCCAGTTTAGCACAGTGAACTCATTGTCATGTTCAAGAAACCAATTTGAAATCATTCGAGTTATGTGACATGGTGCATTATCATGCTGGAAGTAGCCGTCAGAGGATGGGTACATGGTGGCCATAAAGGGATAGACATGGTCAGAAACAATGCTCAGGTAGGCCTTGGCATTTAAACAATGCCCAATTGGCACTAAGGGGCCTAAAGTGTGCCAAGAAAACATCCCCCAAACCATTACACCACCACACCAGCCTGCACAGTGGTAACAAGGCATGATGGATCCATGTTCTCATTCTGATTATGCCAAATTCTGACTCTACCATCTGAATGTCTCAACAGAAATCGAGACTTATCCGACCAGGCAACATTTTTCCAGTCTTCAACTGTCCAATTTTGGTGAGCTCTTGCAAATTGTAGCCTATTTTTCCTATTTGAAGTGGAGATGCGTGGTACCCGGTGCGGTCTTCTGCTGTTGTAGCCCATCCGCCTCAAGGTTGTGCATGTTGTGGCTTCACAAATGCTTTGCTGCATACCTCGTTTGTAACAAGTGGTTATTTCAGTCAAAGTTGCTCTTCTATTAGCTTGAAGCAGTCTGCTCATTCTCCTCTGACCTCTAGCAGCAACAAGGCATTTTCGCCCACAGGACTGCCGCATACTGGATGTTTTTCCCTTTTCACACCATTCTTTGTAAACCCTAGAAATGGTTGTGTGTGAAAATCCCAGTAACTGAGCAGAATGTGAAATACTCAGACCGGCCCATCTGGCACCAACAACCATGCCACACTCAAAATTGCTTAAATCACCTTTCTTTCCCATTCTGACATTTAGTTTGGAGTTCAGGAGATTGTCTCGACCAGGACCACACCCCTAAATGCATTGAAGCAACTGCCATGTGATTGGTTGAGTAGATAATTGCATTACAGTTTTTTCCAATTGCTAACACACAAAATGCATAATTTGGCTCATTGTGTCAAAACTCAACACACAAGAATTCTTTACACAACACTTGAAGATTAACATTGAACTGCCATGTCAAAACTGCCATTCTGCAATCAAAACCTAACACTCTGACTTCAAAAGGCTCTCTTCAGATCGATAGGGAACACACATGCACATGAACAATAAACAGTCAAACAGACACAAAACACTGGTCAACTTTACTCAAGACACTTCTGTCTTTTGTAGTTTTTAAACCGTTATTATTCCCGCAACCAAGCCTCAGTGATACATTGTACAGGTTGTAAAACAACTCCCATTACAAGTCAGGGATCATTCCGTCGATTGGGGTCGGGCCACGTCACGTCGTCCACATCACAGGCGATGTTCTCCCTTGCCAGGCAACGGGAAAATATTGCCGGGCGTGGCGTATCCACCCGTGGATCGAGCCCACCTTGATGTCTCAGCATGCCTCCTCCATTGCTCGCAGGAGCGGCACAAGTGCATGTGGTAGGCGGTCATAGACCTTCCAAGCCGAAAATAATTCCTCTATCAGGTTGAGGAACGGGGAATAAGGGGGCAGGTACAGCACCATGAAATGGTCATGGTTGGCGAATTAGTCCCAGACCAGAGCAGCCCGGTGGAAACTGACATTATCCCAGACGAACATAGGCTGCCCTGGTTGGTCCTATGTGACCGCGGCATGTAGTGCATGCAGAAATGTCAGTATGTGTGCAGTGTTGTAGGGACCCAGGGTGGCATGGTGATGTTGCCTCCGCACTGCCCGGCGACATTCTCGATGGCCCTTTGGCCGATGATGTTTCAGTCCCGATGTCTGGTTTTTACCAGAGTCTCTTCCTCTAGCTCCTCTCCCTCTTCCCTCCCCGTCTCTTCCTCGTTCTCCTCTCCCTCTTCCCGTCTCTTCCTCATCTTCTCCTTCCCCTTGGTCCTTCAGCCTCATGCTAATGTCATGTGTGTTTTAACTATTGAATGGACGTGCTGACTGCAGAGTGTTTCATCATTGGCCAAAGTGTGTAACACATGCACGATGTGTGTAATGTTTTGCACCGTGTGTTACAGAATTGTTTACGGTGCAATGCCGACATTGTGTTTATTCATTTGGTGCCTGAGTGTACCAAATGCATGCAAATGTTACGGTTTCAACGCTTTGTTATGAGCATTCACTTTTAGTGTTTTAGCAATTGGGAAAAACTGTAATGAGAAATTGACCGGGTGTTCCTAATAATCCTTTAGGTGAGTGTAGGTCATGTCTTTGAGCCTGTATTTAACCATTTCAATCGAATAACATGTAATTTACCCTTTAGAATAATATAGATCACAGGACATGTTATATGCATCCTGTTTCCCTCTTTTTCACTCCTCGGTTTGTAGCCCTGTCCCTTGAGCTGGTAGAGAGTCATTTAGCCATGGAGCATGAAGTGAGGGCAGAGTCGGCTGGGAGGAAAGAGTCATAGGATTTGGAGAGGGAGGCGAAGTAGGGTGGAAGAGCCAGTGTCAGGAGACAAAGGGAGAAGGAGTTAACAGATGGGAGGGATTATATACAAGAAGACCAGAACGTGATAGGAAAGATTGTGATGGCATTTGGCCAGCTGGGTTGAAGGTGATACAGAATGTTTAGAGGCGAGAAAGAGGAAAGAGGGAAGGAAAAAGCTTATCAAAGTGTTCAGTCCTTTGAGCCACCGGTGTCTTCCAAGGACAGCTGGTGAATGAAGGATGACTACAATGTAATTTAAAGTGAAAAGTGACGACATTGACCAGATACACTCAGAATAAGGGAAAACACAGATGTACAGGGAGCAGTTGGATTAGCAACGTTTTCCTGGTTAATTCATGTCTCGGCATAAGCAAAATTAACCAGGAACCAGGAATTCGTTCAACATGGGTTGTTTGGACAGGCATTGATACCTTTTGGTGGCTGGTTTGTGTTTCGTGTGTCATTAGTTATTTGTTTATCACCGTATGATGCAAGAGCAGAAATGTTAGCTACTGTAACAAATTCATTTTACTCATTGTGGTAGCCATATGGTTCAACGTTAAAGGTTGTTTTTCCCTTGGCCCAAGTAAACATTATGTTACAGTACCATTTTTAAAGTTCAGCATTTAGTGTCCTAAAGCTGTATTCTTGATCTAAATTTAATGATAAAGTCATCTTAAGAATGTTATTTTGAAATAAATTGTTTGAAACAACTTTCCCTATTTCATTATGAGCATTGTAAGCTGTGAGGCATGCAGACAACAGTTGGAGCACGGTAACGATCGACTGCTAATACGGTACATTCATGCATGCTTCACCCATTGCAAGTATGGAATGTGACTAAGCAGATCCTGGAACTCTGACCAAGAGTTTATAGAAAACAGTTTGTGCTCTGCAGTTGAGTGTTAGGATCAGGAATACTGATCTTTTCTTTTCAGAGACTCACAGGCACAAACAGTGGGCTTAGCGTACATGCACTCCGGGATGCCTGCGTGCATTAAATGCCAAAGGGAGTGAGAGTGAAAGAGATGAGAGAGAGAAAGAGAGACATTACAGCTCTCAGCTATCACATCTCATCATATTAAAGGACTCCATTCCACTTAAATTAGTTCTGTGAAACTGAAATCGACCATTAATGCAGTGTCATGTTAAATTAATACTGTCATCTAAATTGGTGGCATGAATATTTCACGTTTGAAATGAGACCAAGAATAACTTATTTATTGCCTCAAATCTTCTCTGATGTTATCTTCTGCTGTAGAGAGTGTTTAGAGTGTTTTAAGAAGCAACCGATTCATGTAGATGTGGATGTCTGGTAGTTAAAGAATCTTCGCTGCTTAATCCATGTGTTTTGTTATTTTCAGTCATCCATATTTTTAAATTCACAAAAAGTAATGTTTCAAAATATCTTAGTGTTGCTATCTAACTTAGATTATCCAGATCAATCCTGATCTTCCCTGTCTAAAATGCCTGTTTGAGTCTGTTTTTACATAGTAAGAATCTCTAAGTGAATTGGTTAGTGTTTTGACTAAGGGAAACACATGTAGCTTATGATGACAATGCTCACTAATACTGGCAACAACAGCGGGGCAGGTTTAGGACTTAGGGTCTCTAGGCTATATGCTTGATTTAATACTTGTGCTTTTTACTCAACACAATGTGATGTGTTATTAGGCAGAAGAAGATCAGGAAATAATAATTCGACTCAGATTCACAACCTTGTTAATTTATTGTTTTGGGATGGTCTGCTTATTGCCTTTTCCCTGCAAAGGGTGTGTCCAACAGTGAGATGTCTATATTTAAAATGTTATGGTTGGATGGGTGCACAATGCACTAAACCGTGTTTATGGAAACAACCACCCTTTGTTATAGGCCACTAATACTTTCCCGGTCTGTCTAATGACAACTGCTTAGGCCACTTAAGCCAAGTGAGTGCAGTCAGAGATATCTAGTCTGCCATGCTAAACTGTGCTACTTTTTGGTGGTTATCCAGTAAGGCTAAGCTAGTTAGCAGCAATGACATTCTCAGCCCTGCAGTTCATGCTTAGTCATCCTAACCTAGTAGCAGGTAGCTGACAGTGGCCTGATAATGATTCTCTGTGCCCCTGGTGACGGATAGCATGCTCGGACATGTTCTCTTTCATCCTGACGGACCCTGGCCTGCTGATTTATTAATGACAGTAATTTGGCTGGACCTCTCTACAACCAAACTGGAGTGATTAGTGCCTTAATGATGGAGGGGCGTGGTGGAGGTGTGTGGATCCTGATTAATGCCCACCATCTTGACCTTATGTTTTGTCTTTGCAGAGAGGGAAAGAGAAGTTGGAGGATGAGGAAGAGAGCTTTGAAGACACCTGTTACCAGTAGGCATGTTCACTGCATGAAGATATAATTAGAGGCCTCTGTGTTTCTCCCATTATGGCATATGTTAACACATGGCCAAAGCCTTGAGGCCGTTTCCATTTTGAAGAAGCACATTTCACCCTTCTATTAGGGCCTGTGTGATCTATGTCCCTCAAACTCAAACCTGGCCCTGAAAGCCAGTTTGTTGACATTGAATCCCTCCAATCTGGGACTTATTAAGACCTGTTGGATCAGGTGAGAGAAAATAATGATTTCGGAAATCCGGCCTCTGTCTCCAGCCATAGGTTGGTTGGTGTTGTTGGATCCTTACAAATGCAAGGTTGTAGTGTCATTCTTCGTCACGAAATAGGCATGTCATGCTATTACGCGGACATAATCTATTTAGATTTAGGGAACCTCAAAAAGCAACGCAATTGGCTATGGCGTCAATTTTACCAAAATCTTTTATAGCGCTGAGGAGTCGTTTTTTGAGTCATGGAAGCCTTGTTCTATGACCTGAAAATATTTACTCTACACACATACCACCTCTGGATATATTTTATACACTATTAGGTAAATTTCAGTGCCAATGCAATGCCCTTGTAAAAAATGAAGTGAACTAAACTCTGCCCTTGTATACTGATCTAGTGTATGTGTGTTACCACTGATCTCCCCTTTGATCAATGTTCACCAAATCTGTAATGTTTTGTTTTTGCCTTTGTTTTGCTCTGATTCATCATGAAGGCCATCTTGACATTTCTTTGGTTCATTGTCAAACACCAGTAACCAACTCCAAATGCAAAGCCTAGAATCAGGCATGTGAACATGAAGGGCTCAACGTGCTGGTGTTGCAGGAATTTTATTCGTTTCCATGCTAGGGACAAACTGCTAGCCTCTGGGAGTTAGACAGTCGCTGAACTGGAGGGAACAGTGTCTGTCCTTTGTCAGATCAAGGACGACCAGACGCTCCTGGAAGCCATGGTGGCTTCAAACACCTCCGCAGTTTGGCAGGATGACATCAACTTCCCCAGGCTGGGAACACCAACCTCAAGAGAGTCGGTGCAGTGAGGCATTCATCGGTCCCCGTGGAGGATCCCTTGCCCAGATTAGGAGCTAAGCCTAAACACCAGGTCTGCCCCACTCCCTCAGCCCCACCTCCTGAACTCCGGATTACCGTGCGGGGAGTGAAGGCTTCCGGGAGGGAAAAGTCCAATGGCACGCCAACCCACTCTGGGCTGATGTGACATGGCCATCCTTGATAACATTTTGGACAAGATTTCTCTACGTTTTTCAAATTTGGAAAGAATGCTCTTCTTAGAATTAGTCAATCCATGGAAATTTGATGACATGAGACAAGTGTTTCCAGAAGATGCCTTCCAAAGTGTCCTGAAAAGTTTTGTCCATCACTTTGATTCAGGGGAGACTGAGGTCTGAACTTCAATTCCTGTATTTAGATCAGGACTTGCAGGGTAACAGAACCACTTGACAAGATGCCGCTAGATGCTGACATGGCAAAGGTTGTAGCCATGTTGTGGCAGAAATAAACTGTTATGCAGAATGGAACTGAATAAATGGGTATTGATTTATTTGGACTGTATAAATGTAACAGGATCTAAGTTTGATTTATAGTAATGGACATGATCTGAAGTAAAGTGTGTCTTACAGTATGTTATGTATTATTTGGGTTTGGCGCACCACCTTCTGGGCACTAGTCTATATAGCTGGTCACGTTCCAGGTAGTTCTCCTTTACACGATAGAACATAGTATACATTATATAATTGTCGTGCCGCTTGTAACAAGTTCGTCAACGTACTGCAACCAGTACTTGGGTTATTCGCTTTTCCTCTGCAAGTACATAAATAAATATCAAACATCACTCCCTGCTTGGTCTCCCTTCCTCAACATTACAACAACGTTACACTCTCGCTTCAGAAAACAGGGATGCATAAGTACTCATGCTAATTGAGAACAGCCAGGGAACGGCCACACCCCTAGAGCCTGGCAGTCAATTTACAGTTCAAAACAAATGCCATGTCGGTTTAAAATACTTTAAATAGTTAGTTATGATTGTGTGGCCACACACAGTTCCAACACCATCATAAAGTTTGCTGATGATACAACCATCCTAGGTCTCATCTCCAACAACGATGAGACTGCTTACAGAGAAGAGGTAAGAGCCTTGGCTACCTGGTGCCAGAGCAACAACCTCTCTCTCAACGTCAGCAAGACAAAAGAGATGGTAGTGGACTTTAGGAAGCAACAGAGGGAGGGTCCTGCCCCCATACACATCGATGGAGCTGAAGTCGAGAGAGTTTCAGAGTTCAGAGTTCAGACAGACAATCTCGGTAACAAGAACTGCCCAAAAGCGCCTATACTTCCTGAGGAAACAGAAGTTTGGCATGTCTGTCAGGATTTTAATAAACTTCTACAGGTGCACCATTGAGAGCATCCTCTCAGGCTGCATTACAGCCTGGTACGGCAGCTGCTCCGCTGCTGATCTTAAGGCCCTTCCGAGGGTGGTGAAATCAGCGGAGCGCATCATTGGCTGCTGCCTCCCCTCCGTGCAAGGCATCTACCATAAGCGATGCCTCAGGAAAACAAAGAACATCCTCAAAGACCACAGCCACCCAGGCCGTGAACTCTTCTCACTACTGTCGTCTGGTAGACGCTACCGGAGCATCAAGGCACGGACCACCAGACTTACAAACAGTTTCTTCCCACAGGCCATTCGGCTGCTCATCATGGAACACAGACACTGATCGCAAATCGTCTGTTGAGCACTAGCACTCTTTGGTCACTTTATGCTCTCTACATCTGATGTAGCAGAATTCAAATACACCTTTAAAAGCAATTTTTCCATGCCAATCTATAATATTTACTACTTCTACTGTTGTACATTTTCCAGACCATTGCTTAGTACATTATAGTACTTATTATTTTAAAATTCTTATATTGTTGTAATTCTTGTTTTTAAGCCCACTGCATAGAATCGCCGTGCCATGTAAAAAAGAATTTCTCTGTATGGGATGATGTATGTTATTCGATGCACATGATAAATAAACTTGACTTGACTAGACCTTGCCTTTACTTACAATAAGTCAGTATATACACAACAATATATTTTAAATTAAACTATCAAAGTTTATTTTAGTAGTTATAACTATGGGATTGTTTTGTACATGAAGTGTTATAAAAGTGAGTTGACATAAAAAAATTATCTGAGTAGAATGTCTGTGACTGCTGTAAGGGTATAAAAAACAAGTAGTCATTACTTTCCCCCTGATGCTTGATGTATCTATCTGATCTCGGCGGACATGTGGGGAACAGTTATCAGAATTGAACAGATCCTGAATAAATGGTAAGTTAATGTTAAGCAATTTTAGCCGAATGATTGGTGATGTAAAGTCGCGTTAAACCAATGATTCGAGCATGGGTCCTGTTCAACAGTTAACGTTAGCTAATAAAAGCTATTTTTCTTTCTTTGTTTTTTTGAGTTATCACTAAGTAAAAAGTGTGAATATTTTCGTAACTCAATATTTTCTTCAATAAAATTAATTTCTATGGACTTCACTTTAAATTGATTTTACAAAACTCATTTTAAAAGTTTATATCAGACATGTCAGACGTAAAAAGACATGACCCGCCCATATTCGCTTGTTTTGCCATTTCCCAGCATGCTTTTCTGCACGTTTTCTTCTTAAGAATTGTTTGTTTTCATGTATGTTCTACTTTATGCATTGCTTTATTCATGTATTGATTAATTTGTTTGAATATTCATTTATAATGATATTCTTTACTTTCCAAACCTAATACAAACTGTAAGTGGTTTAATTTATTGAAACCATTACTGAGAAGAGTTTTCCCGCCTAGAGGCCGAGTAGTAGACATGATTGGCGACAACGTGAGTTAGCATTAGTGAGAACTGTTATCGAGGAACTAGTCTCCTGCTGACGTTGGACGTTGGTTGGCTTCTTTCCACCGACAATGCACCGTGGGGCGGAGAGGGCCCGGCTGTTGGATGACCTGTGGTGCTCTACTGCCGCCGTGATTGAGCAAGAGAGGGCGGAGATCAATGCCCTGGATTTGCTGACAGGGCGGTGGTGGGTTGCAATGCCCACTCTGTGAGTGAGGTCGGCATGGAGGGGAGTTCGGATGGGAGTGTGGGGGTTGCTGGTGAGGAGGGAGGGTTCGAGGACTCTCTGTATGTTCGGCGAAAGAAAAAGAAGGCACGGAAGAAAGAGGGTGGTGAGAGTAGTTCGGGTGAGGATGTAGGGCCGGCACGTGGTGGTGGGGAGCAGGGGTATAAGGTCGTAGTGGTGTTTGCAGTCCCGACTGGTAAGATGTTTCACCCGGTGTCACTCACTGCAGCAATCAGGGATCAGGTGGGGAGGGTTGTGGATGCTAGGTGTTTGAGTGGTGGGAGGGTTCTTATTGTGGTGGGTAGTGTGGCTCAGAGGGATAAGTTGCTGAAGTAGGAGGTGTTGAATGGGGGTAAGGTGAAGTGTATGGTGCCTGGGAGTGCGGTGAAGGTGAGAGGGGTGATCACGGGTGTGCCGGAGGATCTGTCAATGGAGGAGCTTAAGGAGATTGTGTCGGGTGGGGTGGTGTTGGAGGCGAGACGGTTGGGCAGTAGGGCACTGGGGTTAGATAATGTGAGTCCCACGGTGTTGTTGGATTTTGGGGGGCCTTTGCCGAGTAGGGTGCACTTAGGGTATCTTAGTTTTATGTAAGGGAATATGTGCCACCGCCACTGAGGTGTTTTAATTGTCAGCGGATGGGGCATGTGGCTGCTGTGTGCAGAGGGAAGGGTAGGTGTGGTAGGTGTGGGAGTGCGCATGAGTATGGTAAGTGTGGGGTAGAGGACGTGGTGAGGTGTTGTAATTGTGGTGGGGAGCACAGTGCTGCGTTTGGGGGGTGTGTGGTTCAGAAGAAGGCGGCGGAGGCACAGCGTGTTAAGGTGTTGGATGGTGGGATGTATTTTATTTTATAGGGTCGTGGGGTGTGTTGGGTGGAGATGACTTGGGTGGCCCGTGTCCGGCCTCGCTCTCCAGTGCTGTTGGTGGCAGTGTATGCACCTTCAGTTGGTTGTGATCAGCCATTACCCCATAGAAGAAGAAGTGTTCTCGTCTATGTATTGTAGTTTAGCGATCTTGTATACGTATTATACAATCTATGGTTCCAACATTGCAATTCTTACCACTGTGGGTTGCCGGTGATGAAGTATTATAGCTGCTGGATGTACTAGCAGTCGGATAACCTAATTTGTAAAAATATAACCTTCAAGTGATTGTCAGTGTGGTATACGAAAGCTGGAGTTAATTCTCGTGTGATTAGGTTCATTTTACTTATAAAATTAACTTATTGCTACTTAAATTATAGGTTACTACAAGTGAACCATACTCATTTTAATTGAGTTTAATATCATGTACAAGTGAGTTACCTTTACGGAGAAAATTATGTTTATCTAACTAAATATTATCAGCAATATTAGTTAACTCAACTTGATTTTGCTGGGTTCATGTTAACTATTATTACAGTGTTCATTCTACTTAAAAAAGTCTTGAAGTAAACACAACACAAAATGCCCAATGCAAACTCTTACCTCACTTTTTATAAGCAAAACAAAGGTATTACCTTTTAGAGTGAAAAATTAGTGCTTTCACAACAAATAAATTTATTAACAAGGCATGTTTGTGTTACATGACTTCTATAGTAAATGATGACGAGCTATCAACCTTTCTAGCTGTCAGTGGACGCCGGTAAAACTGTAGTCGTGGAGGATGGGCTCATTTTAATGGTTAAAATGGAGTAAATGGAATGGTATCTCACACTGAATTTAATGTGTAAAACTCCATTCCAGTTACCAGTACCTCAGTGCAGACATAAATATGAGCCCATTCTCCCCAATTAAGATTCACCGGCCAACACTGTTAGCTAGCGATTTGTTACCTGCAGCAAATGGTGTTATATCTAATATGCTGCCCAAGACCAACATATTTTGTTGATGCTACCCAAAGACTGTGGTCACAGCCCACCCATTCCTATCTCCGTTTATGGACACCGACTGAACACTGATAAACACTGTGGCCTTAATTCAATAGGCCGTGCACCTTTCAGATTCCTCAGCCTGTACAGGCAGAAGAGGACAGGCAACCCCCTTGAGTCTGGCCCCTCTCAAGGTTTCTTCCTACGTTCCACTTACTAGGGAAATTTTCCTAGCCACTGTCCATCACTTGTATTTGCTTCTCTTTGGGTGTATAAGGTTGGGTATCTGTCAAAGCATTTTATGTCAATTGCTGTTGTAAATAGGAATTTCTAAAATAAATTTCACTGATTGATTGACATGTTACCAAGATTATCAGTCATCAATTTTTTAAGAAGAACTGAATCCTAGGAAATCAGATGCCAGTACTGTATTATTTGCAGTAATACAGTTGTGCTCAAACATTTGCATACCCCTGGAGAATAGATAAAAACATGTAAAATTTTCTAAGAAAACATGAGTGAGCAGGCAAAACAATTTGATTAGATTTTTCATGGGATTCATATTTAACCATAGGTCATAACAGAATGGCACAATCATAATAGAAAACATGGCAACAAGAAAATAATGAATATACCCCTGTTCAAAAGTCTGCATACCCTCAGTTTTCAATACGGTGTATTGCCCCCTTTAGGATCAATGACAGCGTGCAGTGGTTTGTGATAGTTATCTTTGAGTCCCCAAATTCTTGCAGGTGGTATAGCGGCCCATTTGTCTTGGCACAATGCCTACAGGTCAATCAAAGTCTTTGGTCATCTTAGATGAACCACATGTTTGAGATCTACCCAGAGTAGCTAGATGATATTAAGGTCAGGAGGCTGTGATGGACACTCCAGAACATTTACCCTTTTCTGCTGTAACCACTGGAGGGTCAAATTTAAATTGGGTTTTGAAATTGTTTTGCGGAATACTTCACTCATCAGATTGTACTACCTTTCACTCTCCTCAATGACACACATAAAACATATTAAACATTTGAACAAAAAATAAAACAACTGCTGTAAAAGAAAAATAAAGGACTTGAGCATATTACAACATAATTCATCTTTAGAAATTCCTTTCATTTCTTAATATAGTCATATAGTAAGCTAAGTAAATATCTAAATAATGACATTGCTCAAGGAGTCTTACACAATTTTTTTTATAGGGGGAGGGGTGCGTTTTTTCAGTTTTAGCATGTTACTCAACAGGTCTAAACAAGACTATTGTGGTCATTGACCGCTCTCTTGTGCTTCCACTAAACATACCTGTCTAATCAGAGACAAATGTGAATCCAGTTTCAATTCTTTTGGTATTTTTGAATGGGGGCTGTTATTTCCAAAATGGTTTGGTTGATATGAAAGATAGTACCCTCAAATTAAAGGTGACACTGCACTTTAACCTCATTATCATCATCTTATTGTATCATTTAAAATTCATAAAAGTGGCAAAACATCTAATTATCACTGTCCAGATATTAATGGACTGCACTGTATATACAGTATAATAATTACAGACAGCTGGCCTGTCCATGCTCGTAGTAAAGACCCCAAGGCCAGAAATACTTTAAATCTTTAACAAATTCATGTTCTGAGGCAGGTATGATATGTTAAATAAAGGTGAAATTACAAAAAATATAAATGTTTCAGGTCAGAGTAGCATTGAATGTATTCATTACTTTGCTACTGTTCCCAGTGTATGATGACGCTGTTGAACTAATCATAACAAAATCGACTTAATATGATTGGATTTGACAACAGTCAGAAATTTAACTGGGTGTGGGTTATGAAGTGATTGTGACAGAGTTACAGTTTAGAAATGATGATGTTGTGCTAGTGTGATTTGCGGTAAATGTAGACATACTGTAATTGGCTTGTCATGACAACATTGGCTCCAATGAAACTGATGGAATTTGATACAAATATAATATGTTCCCCCTGTTTCAGACAAATTCAATATCTAATGAAATATAGTATTTAATACTAGTTCACATTGTTTTTCGAAAACCTCTGTTTATAATTTATTTTTCCCTCCCTACCCAATGTCAGCATATCTAGATGAATCTACGGAGAGTTGAAGATCAGAGAGCAGAATTTTTTTCTAACCAGGAAGTAATGTTGGTGAGGACATGCTTATTCATCTGTTAGCTTTGCAGGGAGAATCAAGTACCCCTCACTGCAGTGTGCAATTCGGGGTGTGCCTCTATTGTGGGTGGAGTACATGCGTTTTAAGGTAAGGATTAGGAGATGGGAAGAAATGTAAGATATATGTGTTGAAATGGTTAAGGTTAGGAATAGGAGATGGGGAAAAATATTATATAAATTTAGGATTAGGAGACGGTAAGGGCACACTGCATAGACGTTTGACTCCACCCACATTGAGGCACACCCCGAAATGCACACTGGGCTTCTCGGAAGAATCAGTAGACAATGTTGAGTTCAGAAAAGCAGTGCACTTCATTGATATGGGTGTGAAATGATGGCAGAGAGCTTCATTTATGTGGCTGCAATCAGAATTGTTTCCATGAGTCTAATGGGGTTCTGTGAGGATGATTACCACAAAATGGATTATGTCAGCATCATGTCACCCTTGAACAAAAATCAGGCCAACACCACAAATGAAAGGCAGGGTTTTACAAATAAAATGAGACTCACTTGAAATGTAACGTTGAAATGAAACCTTTAAATATCACACCTGCACTATGTAACTTTTTTGAAAAATACCAAAAAAGTTTTTTAGGAATAGTAAATGTTAGGAACTAGCATATTGGATCCAGGTATGGAAAACATCAAATAAAATAATAATATGAATACAAACTATAGACAGTAGTAGAATAGTAATTAGTACAGATGCATATTATGGACAAAATAATAATGTGTTTTTTTGGATATTGGTTATATTGTTGTTGTATTATTCCTGTGTTCAGTAAAAACATTAATAAAACAAATAATTTAAAAACTTTATATGTCAAATTTGGGCCGACAGGACAAATTAATGGAAAGTTACATAGTGCCTCTTTAAGTAGCCCTATTCATTCCTATGATGTCACGATAATTCGTACATTAAGGTTTTAGTGTCTTTAGCATAGAAATTAAATCTATAGAAGCCTTATTAAACTGTTTGGCATGGTCATTCAAGTAGTACACAACAAAATGTACACATAAAAATGGCTGCCGCTCTGACAATGTGGCTACATTTATTTGCATTGGAATGGCACTTCTAATCATTCCATTTCTATGGTCATTAGTATCCCATTTCTGACACCAAAACAGCAACATCTGTAGTGTTATTATAATTTAGGATATATGTTACATACTGTATATACAACTTCTAGTAACAAATATGCGGATATCTTCACTCAAACCAGCATACAGTGAAGCTAAGAACACTGCAGTTATGTGGTGTGGCTGGATTACCCCACAACAAACTGCTTGCAGGCAAATATTACTACAATCCTTCATGTGTAATGGGGAAAAACACGAGGCTGCATGGGGATTTCTGCTGGGCTTCTCCTGCGCTGCACGTCCACTCACACTGGACCAAAGCGACTTAATGAGTGCTTGTTTTCCTTCTCCATCTTGTGGGAAAGAGGACCTGAAGTCAGCAGGCGTAGTGATCCTCCCTGCTAACTATGCTTCTCTGCACCACTTAAATTATACATCAGGTCATACGATTTGATGAAGCATTGGTTTAATATGAAAACACAACACGTAAACAACCATGTAGTCATTAAAGTGTTCGTTTGTGTTGGGCTTCTTGCTCTCCCTAACACCAAAGATTTGGATGGAGTTGGGAGCCTTAATGATATCATTACAACTCGGAAACTTTCTTCTGAACTCTAAACGCGAGTTGATAGCTCGTCTTTTTTCTCCACAACTTAAATTTCATTGGCCCAGACCTAAGCCCATTGCATGAATGTTTTAGCTTAAGCCTGTATTTGGTGTTTCCTTTCTTTGACTATGTGAGAGAATAGCATAGTCCTGACAGTCGTCCTAGCTTCTTATCTCAGAGCTGGTCCCACTTAATAACAAACTGTCACCCTGCCCCTGTTTTGTTCGAAAGCGGAAGGATGTGCCTGGAGTAATTTAAGTAACGTCAAATTCATACATTTCCATTTTTGTGATCGCAAAGGACTGGCCACCCATGATATACGGTGCAGTGCATTTGGTTCCTTACTCAAGGACTGATGACCCATGATATACAGTGAATTTTGCTCTTTACTCAAGCACTTTGGAATTGGAATTATTCAATTGTGACAGGGTCAATGTACAGACAGTAATTTTATTATTTGAAGGTACCAGCATGGTTTTGTACATAGTCCCTTTCTTATAAGGGAACCAATATTTTGGACAGTTCACAGCTGTCTCTTATTAAGCAGATCATAAGTGTATGCACAGGAGAGCTGTGTACAGAAACACACTGTTCACCCAGGTACAACCAAATGCATCAAAACTCATTGGACGGTACTTCGCCTTGCTGCAGTATTATGATCTCAAACATTCTGCTAAAGCAACCAACGAGTTTTCAATCACTGAATTCAATTAGGCATGCATTTCAGTCATTGTAAACAAACAAATGACTGTACATACTATATGGGAATAGATTAAAAATACCCTCAAATTAAACCTGAAAGTCAACACTTTGGCCTCTTAAAATGTTTTCACATCAAATCCAAAACATTTGAGTATAGAGCCAAAACAACAATACCGGGTTACTCACTAAATACATTATATACCGACTGCATTCTGTTATATCTTTAATGTTTTTTAGCATTTGTGTCAAAGTAATTTTGCTCTCAACTTCACATTGTGCCTTTAACAAGTCAAAAATTTTATAACTTTGCTTGCTGTCAACATTTGGAAAAAAAAATGTTTTGCTTATGGAATTTTCTGTGCTCCCTGATTGCTTAGAAGTTACCGTATATGACAGTTTGTACATTCAAGAATCAATATGATTGTAGTTCATTTATAATATCAACACTGTATTCTTTTATATTTTATTATATATTTTGTTCTAGTCACCCACCGGCTGAATTTGTTTTACATTCCCTCTGTGTAATGTTTCTTTGCATTGAAATTATTTACAACCATGAATACAACAAATATGTTGTGTTTGGATAGCATATAATAGTTTAACTAAGCTTGAGGCATGCATTAAATGCTATATGTACAGCATATCATACATCTGTAAATCCAGACATGGATGTAAAAATGAAGGATTAAAGGGTTGACTAAACCTATATTGTTTGGTTGATCCACTTCCAGTGTACCATATTATAATCCTCTAATGGAATCTAGTTAGAAGTACAGCATAGACTATTTTTACTTTTGCACTACTCGTTTGAGATGAGAAGGAATCTCTGCATTAGACGATTATAATGTCACTCCCATGATCCTCGGCAACCATGCTATTGTAAATCATGGCCTCATGATCTGTCAGGATGTCTGTAGCAGGCAATTAAATGGCAGAATATAATAGACCAAATTATTGCCTGTCAGATTTTGAACAACACAGTCAGTATTGGAATTACACTTAATCGTTATGTGCATTAGCAACATCATGGAATCCTGCTTAGGGACGAACATGAAATAGGCTGCATTATTTAAACCTCTAATTGTGACGGCCTTTTATTTGCACGTTACAGTAAAACAAGCAAGGTTTGGTTGAGCATAGCAGACTACATCCAAAAGCATCAATCAAAAACATTAACCAAATTGTGAAAAATTGCCAATTTTTTACTTGGCTTGGGTAATACTTAAAAATGCACAGTTTTTTTGAGTCTTTTAAAGGAGATGAAGTGAATATTAAATATTAACTTCGAACTAACAAGGAGATGAGACCTTTTTTTTTGCATAATTAATATATCTACATGAATAAGTTTACATTCTGTGTAGTAAATCTACTGGTTTTAAAGCTTTAACTTTTGCCTTTGAAATGGATGGTTTAAATTCTGCTTTTTATGGCCAAATCAAATGCCTATTGCTTGTGTTGAAAAAAGAGACGTGAAAGGCATGCGACTGCATACAAAAACATGGTTTTATTTTTGGATAGGGTAAACATTCTGTCTGCTTGTATATTATATGTCAATATACAGTAAAACTTTTTACATATGCTTCTCATGTATATGGTAATGTTTAAAAACAGAGGTATTTTGAAAATCACTTATTGTAAGTAATGGTAAGCTTTGTGGCACACATTGGCATATATTCATTCAAAAGACACTTCCTCCTGCCTACAATACAAATAGGTTCAATTTGAGGAAAACATTTGAGTTGTAAGATTTCTTAGAAGTGTAATTATAATACTGTCACCTAACTTGACTCAGCCTGATATAACAGTCTCTTTATGCCCTAGAGTAATACATTTAGGATAATATACATTATGTCACGTGGGCTAGTTGATATACATTGAGCTGAGGCATTTATCTAAGTTATTATGAAAAAATGAGAAAAGTGGACCCTCTATTAATACATGCCCTCGTAACTGCTCTATTAATAACTCACCATATGAGTTTTTCTGCTTGCCTCAATTATATTAAACTACGTGACACCCCAATAAGTAACGTCCCCTGGTGCCTAATATCTGTATGACATGTTAAAGATTTTAACCTACACAATGACAAAACAGATTGTTAGAATGAAGCATCACCTGTTAAATACTCGCTCTTACAAGTTCCCTAGGGCCAAAGTTGCACAATTGTAATCCAAAGTAGATTTTCTTATGAGTGAGATTTTCTTTTTTCTCTCATGGTGGAGTGGTTCTCTGATAACGTGCATAATTTCACTGTTATTAAACTGTTGTCTAACCCTGAACTGAAGAATTAAACTTTTCCAAACTTAAACAAATTTTATCTTTCTAAAAGCCTGCATCGTTGCCCTGGAAGACTTCCTTCTAGACTTAGAGCATCGTTTGTTTTCCCATTGCAGCACATACAGTACCCAGCCACCAATCACCATGTTCCAGACACTTCATTAATACAGCCACAAAGCCACCTCTCACACGGGACACACTGTACTTTGTCCAGGCTAACTACTGTTGTCTCTGCGAATCAGCTAAGCTCACTGATTGTAATTGCACGTTAGCGGTAGGGCGTGATATGTGTGTGATGACAAAGGGCAGTTAGGGATGATGATTTATTTAAAGGTCTTTAAAAAGGCATGTCATGATGGAATGAAATGGAATGAAAACTCCCACCAACCTTCAACACTTTATAGTGTACCATACTTTCTGTAATTATAGTTGTAACCAACCTGTGTTTCTGTTTGTGTTTTTAGTTAGCCCACAGTATGACCATTCAATTTTGTTGTGTAAAATGACTCTATTCTCTGACTTATATACTACTGTTTATTATTACATAAGGAATACGTCATGAAACACATTGTATATCTCCAAAACTCTACAGTATGTGCTCAAAAAGATGGGACACTGTGACAATGTTCTTTTTTTATGTGCCATTAAACTCAGTGTTGGGTAAAGTTACTTTTACAATTACATTTTAGTTACTTGTTGAGTTCACAAGTTTTGGGAAGTCCCTAAAAACTAAATGGAGATCATATCTTACTGGTGACCATGATTGATATTTTCCTTACTCTTTCTATTTGTTTTACAGGTCACTGTTAAGATATGAACTCCATTTACCTGATCATTTTGTCTTATTTAGGGACATCCCAAAACTTTACCCAACACTGATTAAACTATACATAATGTATTTTGGTTAATTGACTGGGATGCTTCTTGAAATATGTGAATGTTTTTGCTGTGATTTCTGACAACATTAACCTCGTAGTCAGAACTCATACTTCAACTGATTGCCTGTTTTTACCGGTACCTGGAAATCACCTTTCACAGTAACTACTGCCTGGAAATCACCATTCACAGTAACTACTGCCTGGAAATCACCATTCACAGTAACTACTGCCTGGAAATCACCATTCACAGTAACTACTGCCTGGAAATCACCATTCACAGTAACTACTGCCTGGAAATCACCATTCACAGTAACTACTGCCTGGAAATCACCATTCACAGTAACTACTGCCT
>JACXGM010000964.1:15855-29758 GCA_016801145.1 Umbra pygmaea | reverse complement strand
CTGCTTCCATCCTGATTTGGGTTGCAGGCCAGATTACTGATGATGAAGAAAGGACTATTTGTTTGTAATCTTATCTACTGTAGAATACAAATGTACATTTTCAAAAACACATATCGACAACAATAAATATTCTATACAATTCTGCGTTTTTCATGTTAAATTAGGTTTATCAGTGTCAAATGCATGTTACAAGTGCTAAAAGTGTCAGCATTACAGTAGACGTTTTATGGATGGGCAGAAGAGATATTAAAGCACTAAGTACTGTACGTCACTTTGGATGGGTGTTTGCTAAATTATAAAAATGAAATGTAAAAACCCTTTGTGAAACATGCTCTACCAGTGCTGTAAGCAACATGAGCCTCAGCCGGAGAGGAATTTAAACATTCATACGTGTGTTCCCAATAATCAAGATTGATACAGCCATATTGATCATATATTGTAAACAATCCCAACCCCTTGGTTAATACTGTGCTTCGACTTGACATCCTTTGAAACAGTTTCCAAAGAACATCTGTTTCTTTTCAATTGGGTACGGGGGGGAATTGCTCTGATCGTGGGTGCATCCTTGCTCATATCGAGTTCCGTTCGCTTGCAGGACAGGTTGAAATTATGGAGGGAAAAGGGGAGGGGTGGGGGAGAGATGACGGCCCCTATAGATCATTCACCATTGTGCAGAATAAGTCAGAACTAATGTTAGCCTAGCACTCTGGCACAATGACTCCTAGCGTGCACCCGCATCGAATTACTTTCCGACTTGATGGAACTGAGATGGATTGTTTAAATGCAAGTTATGATTAAATCCCTGTTACTGTCAACCCCCTTGGGAATAAATAACAAATACACCCAGCTTGGGGGGTGAAACAAAAAAAACGATGACAGCTTAAAAAATATATGAAATTACACAGAGGGGCCGAGGAAGTGCTGTGGAATTTATTGAGCTGAAATGTGTTATGGGGTGATTTAGGGAGCAAACCCCCAGGGGGTGGAAGAAGTTAATGACTGATTAACAACAGCAATTATAAGATGAGGGGAAGGTATGTAATTAAAATTGCAGCGCTCGCCTGTCAAGTGCGCGTGTCAGCCCATTGTGCGGCCTCGTTACAAAAGCGGAGGAAAAGGAAACCGCCACTTAATTCCATGGCTTGGTTGAGAGGTTGGGGACGGGGGTGTGGGTGAACGCTTGTCCATGGATGTGAAATACTTGAAGGCTGTAACTCACCATTTTAAAGAGCGAGGCCTGCGATGTTAGAAGTTCACAGCCATGCATTTTGTGTTGTCATCTTCATAGAATATTTGGCAGTCAGGGAGTAATTTAACTTAATTAATGGGATGCATATTTGATGGAGGAATGAAATATTCAAGCTCAGCAAAGTGGAAAAGGGAAAGATTTAGTGGGAGTGCAGGTGGAGCGATATACTGTAATGCACATACTAAATTCTTCAAAGCAGTGAATTAGAGACAGTGGGTTTGAAAAGAGATTTCTGACTTTTCTATTCCAAATCCCGGGCAGTGCTATGTCAATTTGCGTTGAGTTGAGCTGGAGGTTCCGGGCAAAGTCAGAGAAGCCATAATCAGGCTTGAACCACTGACTGACATGCTCATCAGGAGCATGCCCAGAGTGCATACAGACATGTGAAGGCCATACACACAACTGGGTCACATTATGAGTTGCTGTGATGAAATTCACACAAATTCGAACAGCCTGTGATTTCAATTGTTTATTCTGATTTTCAGTGTGAGTTGGAATCCAGCCCTCAATTGGTTGGTGATTTTGGTTTCCACTGACTGTTGATACGTCATTTACAGTATGTACTGTATAGTAAGATTTTGATCTTTAAAATGTTTCGGTCATAGAGGCTCTGTGTTATTTGAGTGTTCCCTTAAATGTACAATATGTAGTTTTTGGCAGCCAGTGGTCTCTCAATCAAAACAATAGCAAAAGATGTACTTGGATGACGTCGGGAAGTAGCGTGGGATCATGAGTTTTGTTATCGTCGTCAATGACAACCTTCCAATCTAGCGTCTCCGGCAGAAAAAATGTTCACTGACAATGTAATGTATTGTTAAAAATATTATAACTTTATTCACATTAGGTTTGGCGGTTCCCTGGAACTTAGTGCAACTAGGGCAGTCAAAGGTTATATGACGACATTGACGGAAGACAAAATGAAACGTCCCGTGTCTTCGAATTATATCACAAATTTCTCTGGATTTCAAAGTTGGTGGAAACATTTAGGATAATGTAAGTACACAAATAAGAAATATATATAATACAGGTATAGTGATGTTTGCTTTTTTTTAATGCAAAGTACATCTTTTGTTATTGTTTTGGAAAACTACATATTGTACCTTTAATTTATGTGAGCACCCAAACACATATAGTACCTATCAAGGCAGAAAAACCAGAGACACTGATGATTTTGCATTTTTAATATTTTCAGTCACTTTATATTCCAATGTTGTCTATATTCCACTGGACTATCCAATATTATGAATGATGTGTTATAAAATACCTTATATATAAAACAAGCAAAAATGCTAACCACACCTATATTTGGGTGTATGATTGTTGGGGACTATGTGCAAGTTGCTGTCTAAACTGTTCACACATTATGTACTTAAATTAAGCTGCCAGTCTGCACTTACACCTAACAGTTAGACCTAACACAAACATCATTCGATGATTGTGTAAGAACCCCACCTCCAAATACTTTAAACCTCACTGTAAGTGCCGGAAAAGGGAGAAAGTGTATGCAACATCCTATCTTTTATGTGACATATTTGAAACCATGTTAAGCAGTCTTAGACACATAACAAGTTATTCTGGCCTAAATCGCACTGGCCGCTTAATCGCTCAGCAAAAAAGTTACTTTGGTAGATCCGCAGATTACACTGTGGATGGCATAGGAGTTATTAATTGGATTGGTTTACCTCATCACTCTCTAGCAAAACCATGCAGTGGTGTAAGTGCCTTTGAGGTCAATAAAGCGAGAAGTCTAGTGTCAAGGAATCTGGGTGTGTATAAGGAGGTTGGAAGCAAATGCAGAGTTTGTATATTCAATGGAAAAAAAACATAAATATGAAGGGCAATACGGCATGTAACACATGGATCAAGCAACAGCAAACAATGACAGACAATGACTTATGGGGAAAAGAGGGTTTAATTACAGAGACACTGATGTGGAATGAGTACCAGCTGTGAGGAATGAAGACAAAATGAGCACAGGAAGTCCTTATATGGTCATCGGTTCTGGAAGTGAAATGTCCTTGAATGGCCACAGGGTGGAGCCAGTACCTCATGTCAGTTCTCCTAGAGGGAATGATGTGACAGGACTCCCCCTCAATGTTGCAGCCCCTGAGGAACCCAACCGAAAACAAGTCTGGAACACAGGTGGTGAATCCACCAGTACTGGAGCGAGGGTCGGAGCTGCCGGCACTGTCACAGGGGGTTGAGGAGGCTGGCTGGATATGGGCCTAGGCAGGATGGACTGAGCCCCGTGACTGAGCTGGCTGGACAGGAACCTGGTGCTTATATGGCTGCTGGATCGGCCCAAGTGGTAAGCCAACTGCTGTTGTCTGGGAATCAGGCTAAGAATGAACTGGAAGGTGATTGGGTCCATGATTAGAACCCATTCCATGGTCTCTCATTCCAAGTCCTGTTCATAGTCTGTCTCATCCTCCTCTTATGAGTCCAGCTCCAAGTCTTCCTGGCTGTCTGCCCAGATATGTGGGCTTAGGATGGTGGCATGTTGTAGGTCTTCCCCCAATGTAAACAGCTAGCTCCATCACCACCTCCACTTTTGCTTAAACATAACCCAGAGTAGGCTGGTAAATTTGGAGTAAAACTTCATATCTGGGCTCCCTGCTCTCCAAAGGGCAGTGGCCAGCTGTAGTGCCCAGCCAGACAGAAGTGAGGTGATCTTGGTTCCTTGTCCCTCTAGGAGAGTGAAACTTACTGAGAAGGAGAGAGGAAGTGGTAGCATTGCCTAAAGAATTGGCGAAACCTAGTGGGGTCTCCATCAAACCTCTCTGGGAGGTCCAGCCTGGTCTCAGTGGCCGGTCCGGGTGTTGGTACTCCTTTCGTAGCTGCTGTCTCTGGCTGCTTCCTTGTAAAATGGTCTGTCATTCTGTCAAGGATTCTGGGTGAGTACAAGGAGGTTGGAAACAAATACAGTGTTGGTATATTTAATGGAACAAAACAGTAAACATGAATAACAAAAAAGCAATACGACAAGTAACACATGTAACAAACAACTGACACAATGAACGTAGGAAGTCCTTAAATGGGTTCTGGAAGTGAAATATCCAGGAATCGCCACAGGGTGGTGCCAATACCACAAAAGTGTCACTTTTCCTAGAAGGGAGGACATGACATCCAGAATGTGCTTTTACCAGGATAGCTGAACAATATAATTTGAAAGACACCTTTTCAACGTCTATCAAACCACAAAACATTTTCCATTTTGATTGCTTAGAGGGAGGGATTCTGGTCTAGACTGCCTGGTTATGCAAACAAATTGATAAGTGCCAGAACAGCATTGGGTGTTGTTCAGAAGACATATATTGACATTGACTTTCCCGAGTCAAATGGGAGAAAAAATTATTAATAGGAACAATTTATGAAGCTCAGGAGCTACTACTAAAGGCTACAACACACATTTGCAAACAAAGAGGCAAAGGAGTTGTCAGTGATGCTCTAGTATCTCCTGCCAGTTCTTAATAGATTTCCTTCCACTCAACAGGACTTTCTTTTGGATAGTATTGGTAGCCAGGTTTCTATGAGCTTGTAGTAAAATAATGTAATACTCAATGAGGTTTGCTGTTCAAAATTGTTAAGGGTTTTTTCCTCTGAAATGAATGTAACTGTTTGTATATGAAGAGATGCTGTACCAAGTGTCAAGCTGAAATTGAGCTGGTACATTTTATTGCAGTTAGACTGATCCCCAGAAATGCCTGAATTGAAATACAAAACTGTGCAAAAATCTTAGGCACAAACTGAATATGCTTTAAAATAAATAAAAAATAAGTAAAATAAAATCAATGTTTGCCTTTAAAACCTATTCAGTCCTCTCAGGTACACTGTGTCATTTCTTTTAATAATAATATTGTCTGGTAGATTGTTATTAAATGATTGGCTTGTACAGATATTTTGTGTTAATCTTTTGAATTGTTTACATTTATTTTAACCTAGTCAGTAACCCTTTAAATGATGTTACCTGTAATGATGTTACAACTAGCACAGAAGTAGGTGTAGTAGTTACTAGATTTTACATATATTTTACCATGTACAATAAGAGTTTTTCACAGGATTTGCTTGATTGCAGTTACTGTTTTACATGATCTAATTTCATTATCTATGTACTGTTTTCTATTTGCATGGTTGAAAGTTCTCTATAAATGATCATACTAATAATCCAAATCAAATTGTAATCTTGTTACATAACTAACAGAAGAATGTTTACTTGATGAGATACAAATCTATTCATGTATGTGCAGTCCAATCACAGTGCAGTCATCTATAGCCTCCAGGTCACCATGCTGTGGTTGATCTTTCAAGCAGTGAACCAAACGGTGGTCAGATGACGGCACGGCCAAGTAAATATATTGGTGCGGGAAAATGACACCACTATATTTAAACATATATTTACATACAGTAGATTACATTCTTTACACTAACCAATAAGTTAATATTTACAAAAATACACAGATCTACTGAGTTTCAGTAGATATAAGATAAGTAAATAATTTGAAATAAATGTTTTAGGCCATAATGTATGTATTTTTATTGTGATACATTTTTAAGCTCATAAAACATGTTGCAAACACTTGTTGCTCTAATGTGTTTGTTCTGTTTATTTTGTTTGTGGCTAATACAAAACCTTTCTGAATTATTCTTAATACAAAATGGTTTAATCAGGGGTTCACAACTCTAATAAAGCACTTATTATTTAGACCATGTTGTAGATTTTCTATAATAATGTGTAATAGGCTACACTTAAATGGACATTCTGGAGTGATATAATTTTATATATATAGTAATGATATTTATGTAATAATTGTTGATTAAAATAAAAATATAAAAAGGAATTGGGACGTTTTGTTATTTCAGTTGATGATTGCCACATTAATGTTTTAATTATACATAAAATCAAATACGATGTACAATGATAGGGAACATTTCATGACAAATTGGCTAACGACATACTGGAAAGTTATATTTGAAAGTAATCCTTTATTTATTATTTGCATTAATAATTGACATATCCTTTTTTAAAGATTTGTCTTTTAAACGATTTGTCTTTCATATGTACTTTACTTAAATTTATTTTCAAATCATGCCGATTCAAATTCATTGTTTGATTTTAATTAATTATGAATTAAACCAAATGTGTTGAATTGAACCCCACCCGGGCTAAAATGCAGTTGATGGTTACATTTGTTTAATATTTACATTCGTAGCCAGCATATTAATTCATGTTTTATTTTTCTTATTTTACCTCTGTTTACTCAGGCTAAACTCTTAGATCTACAATGTGTACCTTCTCTCATAGACCTAGAATGTGGGCAGTAGCTATGCTCACAGACGTATTGAATGTGTTCAGTAGCTGCGGTGGTAACACACCCTACCAGTGGAGACAGGAGACACACAACTCCCCCCAAACCCATGAAACGCTCTTTCTCAATGAGATAATTGGTCAAGCCTTGTCTCTTTCTTTAACCGAGGCTCAGTATTTGCACAAATGTATGTTCCTTGGGCTCCAACGATAAGGAAAAAATAACATATTTCAAGAGAATAGCTTAAATTAAGTCCCCACTTTTTTCTCTCTGAGGAAAGGAAAAGTAAAATAAATGATAAGGGAGGGGAATGAGATCTCCTTTGAAAGATATGCAATTATTTCCCAATTAAGGAAAGTTGTGGTGGACTCTGTTATTGGATTTTATTTGGACAAATGTGCTCAGTAGATGGCGCCAGTGACGTTTCAAGAAGCACAAAGAGAGAAATTGTTCTTGCAACTATCCAAAATACCTATTTGTCCTTAAAAGGAAATGCTGATTGATAATATTGCTCTGTTAAAACACACACAAAATGAAACGTGGAATAAACATATATCAGGTATAATTACATTTTGGTGGTATTTCGTGCTCTGGTTTATCTTTTTACTGCGGTTTTATAGCACATTCACACAACACATTTAACATTGTAAAAGCAGAAGAAACATTTTTAACATTATAAAAAATAACAATAAAGTAATGGACAAATAACAATTTACTTCACAATAAAGAAAACACAAACTTTCACTAAATCATAGGAAAATGGAAGAATCTATAAAGCAACCATGCATTACGTAGTGTGATTACTAAAACAAATAGAATATAAAGTTAGGTACCGGTATTAACATTACACAAAAGCAAGATTCATTACATTGTTATTGATTGAAAACAAATATTTTTCTCAGGTTCATTCATATTAGAAACCAGCTCTTAGCTGATCAACATTGTTGCACTAAAGCCAATCACCTTTTTACCAGCTTCATGAACCAGGCGGAACCAGGAGAGCGGGAGCCAATGGGTCTTGAGTCCATCCTGACACCACTCTAACTAGGCCGCGGTTGGGCTGCTGCTGGGTCCCTGTAGGGGTGTTGGAGGTGGTCACGCACTGGGTCCTTCAATGGGGAAGTATACTGCTGGTGTAGCCTACAGCTTATTAGGCATCACAGAATAAGTGAGAGGAGGACAACCATACCGAGAGGGCAATTACGGCAAGGACAAATACCACACTGCTAGTCTAATAAAGAGAAGAAGGGGGTAACATTAGCAGGTTCAGTAATAATGGTTGTTTTGTGTTGGTCATTGTGTGTGTACATGTGACCATTCCTAACAAACTTGAGAGGTCTGGACTGCAGTTAAAAGTGCAGAGGACTGTGTAAGATGCTGTACCCACTTCATATGAATGAACCACTCATTAAAGAAAAGAAACACAGAGCTACATATTTCTGATGACACATGCCATTGCATTACATTCTTTGGGGCGCTACAGCACTTCATACTGTATCAACCAACACATTTAAATTCACACTCTGACTGAAAAGGATTCATATATGTTTCTTAATTGTGCAGGTAAATAAATGTATGCTTTTTAAAACCTTATTTACAGAACAATGGGGGAAAAAGTGGAACAATGATTAAAGAGTTCAGTGTTCGTGTGCATCCCTTGAAAGCAGCACAAACTTTTAAACCGGCAATACATTATGTGTGACATGGATATAGGTTTCTATGAATTTGAAACAGTTCATGTTTACCTCCATGTAAAATATACACTGTCAAACAAAAAAGATAGGGGTTGAAAAATGCTCAAGTCGCTCATCTCGATCCTTCTCTCTTCCCTTCGTCTCGATCAGTAAGAGAGATTCACAGCTCGATTTTCACAGTGTTCCAGTTATCTCCCGACGGATCCAGAAACTTGGTCTGCTCCCCCTCGCTCTTTCTGTGCCTCAGATGAGGACTTGGTGATATGGCTGTGTGTACACACACTGGCCAGATCAGATAACGGGCACGCACGCGCACACACACACACACACACACACACACACACTAGTAGATCCTATTCAGATCTGTTGTGTGTAGTGGATAGTATCAGGTAAACATACAAACAATGATAACCCTGCAGACAAACACAAAAAGTGGATGTCGGGATATATTTAGTATTGCGATATATTTAGTATTGCGCAAATAATTAAATGATTACACATTTCAGATTTAAAACATGCTTCATTCTTAGCTCTAAAATAATATGATCCCTGAAATTAGAATCAAATTATTTGTATTGTAATACAGTATTAAGTCCTAATCGTGTAACCGTTGCACATTAATACATATTTAATTGTTGTTATCCTTATAATGAGTTTATTTTTTATGTTATTTATTATTTTAATACTGGTGCAGACAGAAATATTTCAGAGCTTCACATATTTTTAACTCAGACTTGCGTTAGGAATAGACTAATTTCTTTAATTACATAAATTAAAGCTGGAGCAAAATCACACTCATAAATTATTCCTAGCAATCACATAACCCTACCTCTGCAAAGGCTGGTTCCAGTATGACAGAAAGCTTTTCCCCCTCGTACTCGCTCAGATCATTGTGGGATTAGGGGTGATTCCACACATACCCTTTGGGACATTTATTCCAATGAATTAGCTGAGTGAACGAGCAGCAGTGCGGGCAACAGAATGGTATTTTGTACAAGGCCAAATAAATTATGCATATTCTGCAGATATTAACCTCCTCTCATCAACTTTTTGTCATTTGAATTTTACTAGTTTCGTAAATGGCACTGGTGGAACCGGTGGACAATGAGAGGGTTTGTGTGGTGATAGTACATTTTACTTTCAGATAAAATAAATTCTCAATCTGTTCAATCTATTCTGTATATTGGAACTTTTGTTTTCTAACAGTTAAATGATGTGCATTTCTATGCCAATTAAATAATATACAATGAGAGTTTGTTTTTTTATTATTTTTTACAATAACATGACGAAGGGAACTGGTCAAATGACCTCTGAGGTTGTGTGTGCAGGGGACACATTCTCCTGATGTTGTTGAACACAAACACTGGTAGATGTCAGCCTCATTTTATTACAATATTTTCGGGCTGTATTTCTGTCATTGGAGAGCAAACACACAGTGTCAACTCAAATAAAGCAATGTGGCAAACAGGGACACATTCACTGCTGTTTTGAGGCAAAGGAGGGAGAGAAAATTGGACGTGAGTTTGGAAAGGTGGGGGTTGTTTTTGCACCACAGAGTATAATAATATCCTCATCCCCTGTGATTGAATTTGTCATGAAGGAGTGTCAACATGAATAAAGTGATAGGCTAGCGTGCTCTTTATTTCTGACTGGACCACTCAACCAAGCACACAATGAAGCAGGGGTGAAAGGTATTGCAAAGAGTAGGATTAAAACCTGAGCAATGAGGACCCAATACACTTCTTTTCCCGAACAAACACACAAACGTGCACCCACAAATACCTACACGTGCACACTTGCATGCACGCTCACATGCACATACACACGCTCCTTCCTATTTTTTTGGGGCAAAATTTGAAGCTTTGAGGATGTAATTAGGCATTTCGTTCAAAGAGTATGCCCGTGCATCCTTGAATTATTACAGTCGTTAAAATCGTACAAATATGGAAATATGATTGCCAGGAGCGCATAAATCAATGATCAGCATGCCCTGAAAATCCAATAAATATGGGGGCTTGAAATACTTAAAAATGCTAATTGCATGCAGAGATTTGCATATGGCAGTATTTAAAAGCAATGTCCTTGCCTAAAGAGCCTTTGTGGTTAGACAAAGAAGGGATTGTAAGCAGACAGACAGGCACTCGTGTTTTTATCAACCCAACGCTGGTCCAGTCACAATGTCTGTAAACAATAGCCTACTCAAAGGTTTGATGAAGATGCCGTACATAATATAAAAAAAGGAATACAGAAAAGTGGCTCTGAGTGATGCAAATAAGCCTATGTTAATTATTCGACTTCCTCCATCTGAATCAGGAGAAATGGGCTGATTCAGGGAAGGAATTTACAATATTTTCTCGCTGTCCTATCTTGTTGCAATGTGTTAAATTGAAGTGACTTTGAATAATGCACTGTGACCTTCTGGTGAATACAGCCAATGAAACAAACCTTAATTGAGGTTATTGATTCATATTAAAAGGTCTGTTCTGTGGTTTGAACAAAAAGCAGCTGTACCATTATAAATGTGTTATTAATGTATTGTGCAATAAATTGTGTTGCATGGTTAGGGATCCTGCAACAAATAATAGGATAGGGGGCAGTGTTTTATTTTTGTACTGCCAATAACCTGAAAACCAAATCTGAATCATTACAACGTTCCCAGGACCTTGTGAAATGGTTGCCTAGAGTGGTAGAACGTTGTATTACAGTCGCCTGGATTTTTGCCCTGGTTCCTAGTTTGTTACAGGAACATTCCTGATTTTTGGACATTCTTTGAATTTTATGCCATGGCCCCTGCAGAGTTTTGCCCCCCAGTATTGGGATGTTGTGTCCTCTTTGTCAAGGTCCAGCTTCGTTTGATAGTTTTACAAATACATTTTTTACTAGTGATAGACTAAAAGAGCATTGCAGAATTCTAGTATTCTATTCACACTCTTCTCATCCTGAAAGATACACGTTTTTGGCCAGATCCAGGTTTGTCATAGGGATGCTTTTTTGGATTTAGGGTTTTATACTAGTGATAATGTAGCATAGACTGATAGGTGGCTATGACAAGATGTATCTGTTGGGATCCTCTGTGGTGTCTGACGAGTTGGATGTGAGAATTGGATTACACTTTAAAAATGAATTAGATACCAAGTGGACTCTAACGTTTCTCAAGTCCCAAACTTTCCTACTTGGTTATGATTTGGATACAAGTATACATATACTGTATGACAATGGACTTTGACCTTAGCATCTTTGACGCCTGACTTAACTTGGATGACCTCCTTTGAAGCTAATACTACTTCCCAAATGTACACTCAAGTTATTGGAGACTAATCAATGAACATGACCACTCGCCCTCTAGGCCATGTTCTGGTGCTGTAGCTGCATTGTTAGGTTAAACACCAACAAGATCCTCATCAGACAAAAATCAATTTAGGAGACATGCTCGCAGGAGTGCTTCTGTCGCATTGGGAGTCACTTTACACGGAACGTTCTGGGCATTTTTTTGCTGTGGCGCCTGTGAATATTGACCTGGATATAGAAGAGCCCCAGGGAAGGAGAAGGAAAATGTGTCACCTAGCAGAAACATGCTGCATTCAATTCCATTCTCCTCTCAGTTTTGACATTGTTGGTCAAAAATAAATGTAATGAAATTAACCATTATGTTTTGATAGCTACTTTATTTTGTAAGGTCTATGTAGTTGTTTGCAAGAATATGTTAATCCCTTTACTGAATAACTTCTGGCATTTATAACAGCATAGAGCCCTGTATTGCACTGCTGGTTTGCTTATAAAGCTAAGCAGGGTTGGGCCTGGTTAGTCCCTGGATGGGAGACCAGTGCTGCTGGATGTGGTGTTGGAGGGCCAGTAGGGGGCACTCTTCCCTCTGGTCTAAAGATCAATCACAATGCTCCAGGGCAGTGATGGGGACATCAGCCCTGTGTAGGGTGCCGTCTTTTGGATGGGATGTTAAAAGTGGGTGTCCTGACTCTCTGTGTGTAACTAAAGATCCCATGGCACGATTTGTAAGAGTAGGGGTGTTAACCCCAGTATCCTGGACAAATTTCCAATACCATCATGGCAACCTAATCATCCCTGTCTCTCAATTGGCTCCTTCATTCCCCTTCCTCTCCCTCTCTTCCCCTAGGCCGTTGCTGCAAATGAGAAAGTGTTCTCAGTCAACTTGCCTGGTAAAATAATGTTTAAACTAAAATAAACAAAACTATAACCATTAATAAAGAGCAAACATTCAATGTAGCCACTAATCATTCTATGACTGTTTTTAGGGATTTAGCCCACTTCTCCCTACAGAACTCACCCAACTGAGTAGTCTTGCCACAGCATTTCAATTTGAATAGGTCAGAACTTAGACTTGGTCATTCAAAAACAAAAAAAATATTTTTCCTGAGCCATTCTTTGGTGCATTAGCTTGAATGCTTTTGGGTTGTTGTCTTGTTGGAAGATCCATTTTTGGCTCAGCTTTAGCTACTTTACTAATTGCCTGACATTCTGTTCAAGAATTTCTTTAAAGAAATGCAGTCTTCCAGGTCCGGATGAAGAAAAGCAGACACAGATCTTCACATTACCTAAGGTTCATTTAATGCTAGGCAGTGTTGGTTTTTGTCAAACATTCTATTTTTGATTATGAAAAAAATGATCAATTTTGAACTCATCTGTCCAGAGAATTGACATTCAGAAACCTTCAGGTTTTTCCACATGGTCTTGGTCAAAGTTAAGCTGGGCAGTTTTTTTTTAAACAAGAAGCTTCCTCCTAGCAACCCAGCTATGAATGCCATTTCGATTCAGTGTTCTTTTTGTTGATGTATGCAGTAACCAGTAACCTCAGTAACCTAAGATGTAGTAAGGGAGGTCTGCAAATCTCCATCTCCTTATGTTTCTGTTAATTTACCTAATTATTATTCTTGTGGCTCTTGGGGATAATTTGGAAAGACGTCCATTTGAATGCTGAGTTGCTGGCATGTTAAATGTTGTTCATTTGTAAATGATATGCCTCACAGTACATGTATGGAGCTCAAATCATTTTGAGATGGTTTTATAGCTTTCCCAGACTGATGTGCTCTCAGTACCCTCTTCCTGATGTCCTCTGAGGTGTCCTTTCCAATCTGCATGGTGCGTTCTGTAGTCACATGTGCAGTGGCGGCACCAGGCATTTATCACTGGAGGTGCTAGCAGGGGAGCTTAATTTATATTAGCATTATTAGCTGTAACCAGAGAATGTCTAATAAGGAGAGAAATTCCGCTCATAGAACTTTTAGTTATTGAAAAGTGTTCTCAGGGCAGATCTGCCTTGGAGGCAGAAATTATTTAATTGGTTGATTCAAAACAGAGGGCGGACCTCACAATAAGTTTACTTTTGATAATTACAATTTGGGTTTTGTAATGGCCAGCATGAGGGACGAGATATACAAAGTTGTGGTGAGTTTTGTAGGGAGGTTGGTAACGTTATCATTATCCATTCACTTTAGCTAGGCTACTGTAGCCTTCATACTGTACGAGTCATATCAATCATTTTATCATGCCACTGTCAAAACGAAGCACTGCACCATGTTGGTAACGTTACTGCTTTCACATACACAAACACGCACACGCTCACACACACACACACACACACACACACACACACACACACACACACACACACACACACA